>JAVJIX010000293.1:505000-530000 GCA_036785185.1 Paratrypauchen microcephalus
TGTAACAATTCCAAATTTTAATGCAGCAGGAAATATACTGTCTTTAATGGAGTGATTTATTACTTCTGTTATGACTGGAGTTTCTTTATGATTTTTCAGGAATGCACTGTCCAGCCCATATAAATCTTTTGCTTTGCTATTGTTTAATTTACCAATAATGAGGACAAGAGGAGGAAGAAAGTAGAGGAGAGGAGGAGAAGATGAAAGGAGAAAGACAGGAGGAGGAAGAAAGGAAGAAGAGAGGAGAGAGGAGACGAGAGGAGGAAGAAAGGAGAGGAGAAAAAGAGTAGGAAGAGGGGAGGAAGCAAGGAGGAGAGAGGAGAGGAGAAAGAGAGGACTAGACGAGAAGAGGAGGAAATGAGATGAGGAAGAGGAGAGGAGGAAGACATGATGGAACCAGGGCTCAGTCTCAAACTAAACTAAATGTAGAAGAGAAAAAGTGACGGAGAGAGAAAGAGACGGAGAGAGAAAGAGATGGAGAGAGAAAGAGACGGAGAGAGAGCGACGAGGGCAGATGCACTGGGCCCAACCAGCCATAAGGGGGCCCCAGAGGAGGATTTTTAAGGTTTATTTGGGAGAGGAAAAAGAAGACAGGAGAGGGAGAAGAGGAGGGAGGAGAGGAAAGTCGCAGCACCCCTGGAGGCCTTAGCTCGTAAAAATCTGTAGAAGGTTTATGGTCCAGGCAGCGAGATGTCCATCAACTCTCCAGCTTCCCCCGCAGCAGTGCCGGCCTGATGGTGTTGAAAGAAACCTACCACTTCATGACATCACAAGGTGGAGCAGAGCGTTTTGGGCTTTGGAATCATGTGTGGGAATGAAACAAAACACAACTCCTGTTTTAACGAGGTAACAACATCATAATGTGGCTGAACGCTCACAAGAGTCCATTTTGTGTATATAGGACCTTTATGTGGTGGATGTAAACGGCTCAAAATGAAGAAATCCTGTTTTGCTCTGGAATAAAGAGTTCAAATGTGTCTATGTTTTTAAGACGATAGTAAAAATACTACAATAACAAACAGAAAAACAAAATACCTCAAATAAACATGTATTTATCCAATATTTTAATCATTATTTTTGATCGAGTGCAATTGCTCAGCAGGATGAGAGGAGGGCATCTGACGCCGTGATACAGGAGAATGGAAGGGCATCTGACACATCAGTGTTCGTGGGGGGGTGGGGCTACAGGTGAACAGGTGAGCTTGTGGTCTGATTGGTTGGAGCCGAGTGTGGGAGTGACACAGCAGAGGACGTTTGAAGACTCTTCTCCACACTGAGCACACGGACCGTTCCATTGAGCTTCTCTTGGAAAAACTGGAACAGAGAAACATGAGAATGTGGAATCAAGAAGAAGACATGCTTTATTTATCCCTGTAGGGAAATTATTTCTCTGCATTTGACCCATCCTTCAGGAGCAAACTCCCCTTTAGGATGTGAAATCAAACTCCACTTTAGGATGTGGAACTGCCTGTCGGAGGAGCTCAGGGCTGCAGAGAATGTTCATGTTTTTAAGATTAGACTCAAGACTAACTTGTTTATTTTGGCCTTTGATTGAAATGTTATACTTTTACCTGTTTTTACTGTTCATATTTTATTTAACTTATTTATTTGGGTAGTTTTATTAGTTTAAACTAATATCCATCTATTATTTTTAGGATTTCCAGTGTTTACTCTGTAGGAGTCCTCTGCACCGGGAGCGGTGGTTGGCTGCGGCTGCCGGGGCTTGTTCCGTGAGCTCCTGGTGGGGGAGTGGTGCTTGGGCCCTGTGTCCTGGTGGGGGATGGTGCTTGGGCCTCATCTCTCCCTTGGGCCCTGTGGCCGTTCCTGTGGCGGTTTCTTTTGGGTGGTGGACGGCTCTCTGCTCTTGGTGTATCAATCAATCAATCAATCTTTATTTATATAGCCCTTTACAACACCAATGGTGACCAAAGTGCTTTCCAATTAAAAACAGAAAATACAACAATAGAAAAGACAGAACATTATATAGAATAAAACAATGTAAAACAATAAATAGTAAAACACACAGTGCAGAAAAATTACGTGCCACAAACTACTAAGTATTAAAAGTCATTTTAAATAAATTTGTTTTGAGCCGAGATTTAAAAAGATTAAAATCAGTGATGTTACGTAGCTCAAAGGGCAGATTGTTCCACAGTCTGGGACCAACCACAGAGAAAGCTCCATCACCCCAGTGTTTGAGCCTGGCTCGGGGGACTTCCAAAACAAGTTGGTTATTTGACCTTAAAGTGCGATTTGATTTTCGGACAAATAAAAGTTTGGTCAAATAACAAGGTGCTAAACCATTAAAGGAAAAGTAACGTTATTTTATAATCCGAGCCTTCTTTCGGTAATAAAACAAGTCGTTTGACTCACCCATATCACGTTCGTGTCATTTGGAGCTGTTTGAAGAAAGTTATGTTGTAGCATATCCGTTAGCTTTTGTATTCGGGGCATTACTTTGCGGTCTCCAAATAACACAAACTTTAGCACTTTTCAAATCATAGAAGCCTAATGTAAGAAATCGTTTGAAGCAAAAGTGGCCTGTAATCCGAGATTTATCCATAGTTTTCAGCTTTGCGTTTCATGTTTGGGTCCCGGGAGCAGTCCGCGCATGCGCACTGGCGTCCTCATCTACTCGAAACTATGGCTAAATCTCGGATTACAGGCCACTTTTGACCACACGAAATCTTTCATTAAGACATCGGGCTTCTATGATTTGAAAAGTGCTAAAGTTTGTGTTATTTGGACACCGCAAAGTAATGCCCCGAGCAAATGATACAGCACCATGTTAACGGATACGGGATCATTACTAGAACAAAACGGCTCAACATAAGTTCTGCGATACTGCTCCAATTGACAGAAAAATGCTATGGGTGAGTAAAACTACTTGTTTTATTGCCGAAAGAAGGCTCAGATTGTAAAAAAAACGTTAATTTGCCTTTAAGAGCTTTAAAACAAAAAGTAAAATTTTAAAATTAATTCTAAAAGAAACTGGAAGCCAAGCTGAAGACGACTGAGAGCAGCAGAGAGCAGACACTGACATAAAGTGCGTTGCAATAATCTATTCTAGAACTGATAAAAGCATGAATGGTCCTTTCAAGGTCGGTGCGATTTAAAAAAGGCTTGACTTTAGATAAAAGGCGTAACTGATAAAAACTGGCTCTCACAACACTGTCAATCTGCTTATCAAATTTGAAATTGTTGTCAAAAGTGACCCCAAGGTTCCTGACGGTCAACTTTAACTTTGATGACAACCAATCAAAATCGGAAGATGCAGAATCACCAAACAAAATGTATTCTGTTTTGTTTTCATTCAAATGAAGAAAACTTTGTCCTAACCACAACTTTAAGTCTTTGATGCAGTCAGTTAATGACTGAAGAACACAATTTTTATCTGGAAACACAGGTAAGTAGATCTGCAAATCGTCTGCATAGCAGTGAAAGGCGAGGTTATGCTTAGTAATAATTGACCCCAGTGGCAACATATACAAAGAGAATAAAACAGGGCCCAAAATAGAGCCCTGGGGCACTCCACAAAACAGCGAGGCCACAGAGGAGGAGAACTCACCAATAATAACAGAAAAGCTTCTATTAGTCAAATACGACTCAAACCATTTAAGTGCAGTTCCTGTGATCTCAACATAATTTTTTAGGCAGGACGGCAAAATTGAATGGTCGACTGTGTTAAATGCCGCGGTTAGGTCAAGCAAAACCAAGACGGTGGGGCGTTTAGCATCAACTGACAAGGCAATATCGTTGTGTACTTTAAGTAGTGCAGATTCTGTGCTGTGCCGGGATCTGAACCCAGACTGGAATTTCTCTAAAACAGCACTGCTATCTAAAAACAACTGCAACTGCATTAAAAGAACCTTTTCAAAAATCTTAGAAATAAAAGGTAGATTAGAAACCGGTCTAATTTTTGATAAAACACTGACATCAAGCTGTGGTCTCACTATGGCCTGTTTAAGAGAGTCATGGACACAACCTGAGCTGAGACAAGTGTTAATAAAAACCTGAAGGGAGGGACCTACAGTATTAACCACCTCCTTTAACAATTTAGTGGGGAAGATGTCTCGAGGACAGTTTGTAGTTTTCAATTGTTGAACCACTTCAGTGAGAGAAGAGACTGGTTCAAACTGACTGAACACTGAAGAGTGTTCGTCACTATCAGGCTGGGCAGGCCCGATGCTGTGACTGGTCAATTGTCTCACAGATACCACTTTATCAACAAAAAAGTGTAAAAAGTTCTCACATTTGGAAACAGTGGCATCAATTATAGTTGAGTTAATGGTGTTAAACAACACACGAGGGCAATGTCCATTAAAATGTCCGAAAAAGAGTGGCAGGATATGAGAATAATTGGACATCTCGAGGCAAACAGACGTACGGTATTAACGTCTGAGATGACCACAGCAACTAAAAAGACCCCGACAAAAAGAAAGTGTCCCCGAACTACTTATTCCATTGGAGGCAATGAAGTTTGCAGAAACACGTTTCTCTTTCTTATGGGGTGAGTAAAGTGCTTCTAAACTTCTTCTAAACACTATATATTTTAGGACATGTTTAAATGCCAATTCTGCTTTTGTGTGGTCATATTATTTCTGCATGAAAGGCAGATGTTTTGCTAAAAGCCGGGGGTTTGTGTTATTTTCAACATTAGCATCACATTACTTGTCAAAAACCGCCCATTTCAACATCTTTTGATTCGCGATGGGCAATTTAATGCTTGAATAGCTAGCGTTAAGTGCTAGTGACTAAGTAATGACTAAGTAAAAGCAAATAATGACTAAGTTAATGCTAAGTGATTAGCATCACTGTTGATTCAAAAGCACCTTGAGTAGTTTCTGGATTGTACTGTATAATGCGTTATTTTGGAAAATAATACATCCAGAGTCAGGTGACTAATTTTGTGTGTGTCTTTTTTTCAGAATTGGTAAAAACACCCTGCTTGAGATAACCAAACACTTTGAGGGGAATGGGGCAAGACCACGGTTAAGAAAGAGGAAGAACTCACGGGCACAGCCACCAGCAAGGTTAATCAGCCACGAACATATCAAAAGAGTTGTGGAATTTATAAAAAACTATGCAGAGGACAATGCTATTATGCTGCCTGGCCGCTATCCTGGGCATAAGGAGTGGCATGTGAAGTTGTTGCCAACTCATGTGTCCAAGGCATCAGTGTGGCATCTCTACGTGAAGTCTGCCAAGGGCCTTGGTATGTGTAACAATTGATTTTGATTTAAGTACTTGTAATATGAAGCACTGTTAGCTGTTAAAGTATAATTGACCATAAACCATGTCTGTTTTTAGGTGAACGTGCAGTTTGTAAATTAAGCTTCAGAGCACTGTGGAAACAACTTCTCCCACACATCAGAAGTTGCAGGCCACGCACTGATCTCTACTGGCAGTGCCAAAGCAATAACGAGCAGCTGATCCGAACCGCAAACCTCCCAGATGACAGAAAGTCTGAAGCGGTCAAGAAGCAACAAAATCATCCTGCCCTTGTGCAGAAAGAGAGATGAGATGACTGCTGCTTGCAAAAAAGTATGTGCTGATGCAAAGGTGTCTTTTAGACCCTCCCGGAAGATCAGGATACATTACAGTTTTGATTTTGCACAGCAGGTACTATTAAAACACTCCCCCAAGTGCCTTCAAGTCCCTTAGCCCTGTACTTCCTGACTCCACGGAAATGTGGCCTGTTTGGTGTCTCCTGTGAGGGACTGCAAAAACAGGTGAATTTCCTGATTGATGAAGGCATGTCGTCAGGTAAGGGGAGTAATGAAGTCATCAGTTACATGCATCATTTTTTCAGAGAAACAGATGTGGATCTTCATTGTGACAACTGCAGTGGGCAAAACAAAAACAACTTCATGCTCTGGTACGCTGGGCCTGGCGGGTTGGACACAAGCTTCACAACACAATAGACATCCACTTCCTTATTGCTGGCCACACCAAACTTTCCCCTGACTGTGGCTTTGGCCTAATCAAACAGGCATACATGAAGACCAGAGTCAACACTTTGGCAGACATCGCCAAGGTACTTTAACATTCTGCTTCTCTGCTCTAACATTAATGTTCTGCTGCAATGAAACATTTAACTACTTATTTTTTCTTCCTCTGTTCTTTCTTTTTTTGTCATCAGGTAGTGGAAAACAGCTCTCCTGAGAGTCACTATAATATCCCACAGCTTGTTGGAATGGCTGATGGCCACTATTTCCTGAGTTTTAGTGGAGACCTTTGACTGGCAGAAGCATCTGAGTCCCTACTTCCGAAGGCTCCCACAGATCAAGAGTTAACAGCACTTCAGGTACATTTAAATTGTCACATTGTGTACATATAAAACACAATTCCATGAACATGCTAGTGTTTTATGTGAAAATAGTTAGCCATATTAAAAATGTCTTGTTATGTGCTTATTCTGTCACAGCTTTGATGCCAAGAGACCAGGTGTGGTGCATGCAAGAACTCACTGTGATGCAGAGCCTTTCAGTTATCAACTACTGCACAATTCATCGGTTCTGCCCCCTATTGATGGTCTTCCTGCCCTGGCCCCACCTGGACTGAACATTGACAGGCAGACCTATCTTTATGAAAAAATCAGGCCTTTCTGTGCTGACAAGGCAAAAGACATCACATGCCCAGCGCCACGAGTCACAGCACAGAATAGTCCACAGATGAATCCACAGAAGAGGATGCGGATGTGACTGTACTAAATACACTTTCTTTCACACCCTTAAACCAATGCACAGTGCAGAGCCCACTGCCTTTTTGCACCATATTGTGTGCGTGCGTGTATATATAATTTTTTTGTAATTTTTTTCCTTGTATGTTTATTCTCTTTTTTATTGAACATTGTATAATACATTGTTTAATACGTGCAGTACGAAATCGACGTGCTATATAAATATACTATGCTATATTATGTGCAATACAAAATTCATTTGAGCTGTATTACCTCCTGTGAAATTCTGTACCTTGGTATTATTACATATTTAATTACTTAAAAAAAAAAAAATTATATTGGTTACTTTGCTATGCTATTAGTACTTCCTGACTATAAGTAAATTTTGTAGTACACTTTGACTTAACATATTATCCTGTGTATTATTAAATTATTGAATGATTCTGACCTGCCTGGACATTAACACACCACAGTAATAGTCATGATGGGGGAGGGCTTAGCCTAATGTCATGCAAATTAGGCAAGGAGGGCTGAAGAGACCAAACTTCGAGAAGGATTATCTCGGATTTAGAAAATCTGCTACGGCTGCTTTCAAATAGAGATAACTTTTTTTTAAATATGGTCCGATTCTCACATGTAAGACATCATTGGAAAGCTTAGAACCTGTACTTTCAGAATCTGTGAATAACTCAAAACGCCTCCGTGAGGACTTGGTATTGGTTTTCCTGCGGTTAGACACATATTGTTGTTTTTACCTGTAAGCGTTCTCGTGTAAACAGGCCCTCTGACTGTTGCTCCTCGTTGCAGCTCAGATAAAAAAGGTGAATGTGGACTTTACCTGTGTGATTGTGTCGCTGACAGAGCTGCTGTTGGCAGATGAAACTATCGTCATTTGAATAAAGGCGATTCTGATTCCTGATGAACCTGTTACAACATAAACACACATGAAAAACATCATTTAAAACAGAAGAGTTAAACTTAGACAAACTTTATTGTTCCACAAGGGAAATTATTTGTGTAAAGTAGCTCATCATTAAATATAATAGATAACAGAGGGGAACAAAAAATAGATGGAATAGCAAAAAAGAGACCGGTGTCAAATGAGACATAATTATAAAAATAAGTGTGTATGTACAAGTCAAAATAAAATAGAAAAATAAGTAATAAAATATCAAATAAAATATAAAATCACAGCTATATACAGGAGACTACGGAGCCCGTAAAGGCTCACAGAAAATCTTTTTGGGGGGTGTCAATAAAGCGTGCGCTCACTTTGCAAAGGGTGTCCTCGTTTTATTAAATTGCACGTCTGTGTAAATAGATCGTGCGCTCGTTTACCTAAATTGTGGAGTCGTTTTACTAAAACTGTGTGTTCGCTAAAATTGAGTCGTGCCCACGTTATAAATCTCGTGAGCACAAGTGTGGCCACAAAACGAACACACATTTTATACATCTCGTATACACATTTTGAACAAATTTAAACAAGAGCACGTTTTAGATGGACGAGGGCACAACTTCATACAGCGAGCGCACGATTTAATAAACTGTGAGCATGCGCTACTTACACGAACGCGCAACTTAATAAAAGAAGGGCACGCTTTGCAAAGTGAGCGCACGCTTTCTTGCCACCCCTCAAAAAAGATTTCTCCCTGAGCCCTCCCGGGTTCTGCAGGAGCCAATAATGTACTGATTGACAGAGCATGAGGTTATCCGTTACTTAAGATTAACTTTGTACAGTTGTAGGGTGTATTATCGGTCCCTCTATATCAGGGGTGGGCAATTGTTTTTCCCCAGGGGCCAAATGAGAAGCAGAAAATATTGTGGAGGGCCAAAAGTTTGAAGTCTACTCTGGTTATTAATTTTATTTCTACGTTGAAATCAGTAAATGACATTGTTTACAGAAGCTGGTAAGTTCTGTGTTATTATTAAGTAATGAGAGAGTGAGGTTTTACAAAAATTTAATTTATTCAGTAAAATAATTAAAAACAATGGTAAACGTGAAACATTTGTAACTCTTTTTCAGTCACATTAACCCCACAACGCTTTGAGTTGAACTTTCTTAATTTTGTATTAAGACACCACAAGGTCTTTGTATGCCAAATAATATAATAGTGTTGTCACAGTATGTCACATTTTTTTTTCTCCAACTGCCAAACTGTGTAGAAAAACGGTCAAAGTTTGCATGTTTTAGTGTTTTTTCTTGTTTTTTCTTTTTCAGTGAGAGAAATCTCGCCTCTGTTGAGCTTTAACAAGTGCATCAAAGTCAGGTTCATGTTTGAGGTGGAGATGTGAAGTCCCACAGATGATCATCAGGACAAATGCATCAGTACAAATGTACACATTATGTACAATTGTGAAAGTAGGTTTTATTTTCTTAATTCCAAGCAACCTTTCATGGGCCGGTCAGAGTTGGCTCGCGGGCTGTATTTGGCCCCCGGGCCTTGATATGCCCGGGTCTGCTCTATGGTCTGCTATAGTTTGTGCTCCAGTGGGTGGTGTGAATCAAAAAGCAGGTATTGGTCAGTGTGTGTGGGCTTCCTGAAGACCTCTACTTGGAGTTGCCGGTCTTCTCCTATCGTTATGGCACAATCTAAGCTGCAAAATGTATTCGACCAAATAAACTTTTGTCCAGTCGACAAATTGAATTTCTCCTTTTGCCATAGATTCTACCTGGACGACTGAGGGATTCTACAAACATCGTTGCTACAAGTATGTTTTGTTTTCCTATGGACTCTTATGGGTTTTGCTAATAATCTGAATAAATGTTTTAATTCTTGTTGATATGCAGATTATTTCAGGCAACATAATCTTACATGTTTGTTCCCATTAACGAGCATGGTGCGTTAATGTTTATATTGCAATTCTCAGGATGTGTTTGTTTTTGTATCATTACTTGCTGCGAGATATGATGAACCAAGTGATATGCCAAAAAGAAGTATTTTGCTGTTAAATGTCAATGGTGTGATATTTTATGATTGATTTTTTTTATTTGTGTTTTTTCAGATATTATGAAACTTTTTATATTTATTTACAAGTACAAAGTAGAACATTTGAGTGTTATATATTTTATGTGACCTGTTCAGTGAGCACCATTGATGATGTAACAAGTTGCCGCACCGTGTGGTCTTACATGATTGGTTAAATGTAAGATGGGTTATGATGTGTGAAGAATCCCTCAGTCGTCCAGGTAGAATCCATGGTAAAGGGAGAAATTCAATTTGTCAACTGGACAAAGTTTATTTCGCAGCTCATCCAAGCTACTTCATCAGTTCATCTAAAGTTCAGAACTGACGAAGCAGCTTGGATGAGCTGCGAAACGTCTTTGACCAAATAAACTTTGTCCAGTTGACAAATTGAATTTCTCCCTTTACTAAGATGGGTTACCTTATATGGAATTTAAAAAGTATAAGAACAATTGATTGCACGGCTGATGAAAATGCACTGCAGGATGATGTCAACCACGTCCAGCCTTCTACGAACCTGTCGCCTGGATTCGCAGAAAGGGGATGTGGCGTAAGAATGGACCATAAAAAGACTGTCCTGTGTGAGACCAGTGGGGCTCTTTCCTTTTTGTGCTAAGGCCTTGCGTGGCTCTGGTTCATCTGCTTGGTTGCATCTATGGTGTAGTACCTTTTTGCCTTTGGGCCATCCATTTTGGGCAGAAGCAACATGGTGAGGACCCGGTGTCTCAATAGCCGTGGTTGATAAACTTTTTACTACACAATTCCAGGATTCAAGTGCGGCTGGCCGAAGAGGTTATTGTGCACGTAGTAATACT
This sequence comes from Paratrypauchen microcephalus, assembly GCA_036785185.1. Taxonomy (NCBI): domain Eukaryota; kingdom Metazoa; phylum Chordata; class Actinopteri; order Gobiiformes; family Gobiidae; genus Paratrypauchen; species Paratrypauchen microcephalus. The sequence goes on from JAVJIX010000293.1 coordinate 515,461, forward strand.
GGAGATTGGAGCCTTGAGTGGAGATTGTCTTGTTTGAGCCTAAAAAGCGTCCAGGAAGACATAATTGTCCACAAGCTGGAAAGTTGACCAACAAGATCTGTGCACAGGACAGGCGTGGTTATACCAGGGTTGTGTTCCAGTGGAATGTGCCATTGGAGGTTTGAATCAATCAATAAAAAGAGCACAAAGTGATTTATTTGTACCAGTATTTTACTTTTTCTGATCCAGGTATCCATCTTTCTTCTCGAGACTCAGTCTCTCCATCTGGTAAGTTGACCTTATTATGGGCATGTTTTTGTGGACAGGTACTTCCTCACCTCTAAGTCAAATTTCTCCCTAGTGAAGACTGATAAAGAAACCTTGAACCTTGATTAGCCCTCTGATCTTCCATATGCAATTTGGGTTTGGTTAGGATTAGCTGATCTCAGTAGGTGTTCCGAGCACGTTCCACCAGGAGGAGGCCCTGGGGAAGACCCAGGACACACTGGGGGGACTATGTCTCTCCGCTTGCCTGGGAAAGCCTCATGATCCCCCCAGAAGAGCTGGGGAAGCGTGTGTGGAGAGGGAAGTCTGAGCCTCCCTACTCAGACAATTGCCCCCACGACCCAGCCCTGGATAAAGTGGAAGAAAATGGATGGATGGAAATGTGTTATTGCCTCACCTGTGGGAGTACTAGAGGTTGGTGGTGACGTAGTAGTTGGGGCTGCGGTAGTAGTAGTTGGGGCTGCAGTAGTAGTAGTAGTTGGTACTGCAGTAGTAGTAGCACTTGGTACTGCAGTAGTAGTAGTTGGTTCTGCAGTAATAGTAGTCAGAGAGTTACAGTAAGGTGAGTTGCAGCAGGTGAGGGTTCTTTGGATAAAGCCGATGCTCGTTAACAGAGGGTTGGTGGATAAAGTGGAAGCAGCCAGACACAGATTACCAGAGGCACAGCCATGAGCTGGGACTGGAGCTCGGTCCTCATTTGAGGTGTCAAAAACTGCAAACAACACAGTGTTACTATGGCAACTGTGCCTGCAGCTCCGGCCCAGGACACAGCCGCAGTGTGGAACTCACCTGTGGACGAGAAGCAGCTGGTCTCCAGAGTGTTACACGTTAACGTTGTGCTGCATGAACTTGTCACTGGGTCACAGCTGTAGCATTGCAGAGAGCCATCAGCAGGGGCCGTCGGAGCTGACACAGGAGAGACAAGAATCTATTGAAGTCTGGACAATGCTATGAACAAAACACTGGTCACTTCATCGGTCACTCACTGGGAGGGTTAGCAGAGTTACAGTTGTCTATGCTACAGCATTCAGCTCTGGCCAAAATATCAGAAGAGCCCAGGTCCAGTGAAAAGACCTGGGGCCCTGTAGCTGGACAGATACTGGAGTCAGCACAGCCCTTTATGATCTCAGTGAATGAATAGCCATACGTGGTCGCTGTGAAAATATCAGAATTCATAATTAGAGGCAGGTATACTCTCTGTTTGTACAAAACAGCTTCTATAGTGTGAACTGTTACTGTTCATCTTTGAGCATTTACCTATAATGACGGCAGAGACACACTGGGTTTCTCCGTTGGTGCAGGTAAAAGGAAGTGCCACTGCACAGGTCGGGTCAGATTGGTCTGTACAAGTAATGCAAGACCGTCCAGCAGCTGCAAGAGACAAGACTAAAACAGGTCTGAAACAGGGTTAAACGAGATGGAAACCTAATGACATTTACCTGAAGTGATGCACAGAACCAGAGACAAAAAAAGAGTTTTGCCTTCATTCCCGTCAGTCTGCCCCAGGGCAGCTGTGGCTACTGAAAGTATCTTACCACCACCAAGGGTGGAGTGAATGAACAATGAACTGTAAAGCGCATTGGGGGTCATGAAAGGCGCTATATAAATGCTATGAATTATTCTTCAAGACAATCCAAAACATGCACAATAGGCTAAGGCAGTTTGGACCAAGAATAGGTCTACTTTAGTGTGTAACAATTCACCTGTCCTTGCGTGTTGAAAAGCTACAACGCAAAATCGAGGTCACGGGAGGATTCATTCACATCAGTGGGGTGAAATATGAAAATACAAAAGATGAATAATTGGCCTAATGTATCTGCCTTTTATTGGCCTCGCCAGATACAAATACCAGAATGGCCAATGTAACCCCCTCCCCTCACTCGACCGCCCCCAGTTCACCACAAAGCCACAAACATAAATATTAAGTCAAAACACACAAACAAAAACAGAAGCTGTTCAAAAATCACCTACCGCCTTCACCACAGTCACAAACCCCCTTTTGCTTGTCCCCCCAAAAAAGTTCCTAAATTTTTGTGCACGCCGCATAGCGTTAAGTGAGTGTTTGCAGGTGTATTTACACTACCCGAACTTCCACGATGACAGTTTTCCCCAAAGCCCAGCAGCTCCCAGGGACTCCAAGAAGGCCAGTTACTCTGCACTGCTGTTCGGCCCATAGGCCAACACCACAGTGAGAGACCTGCCCCTGATCCGAAGGCGCAAGGACACGACCCTCTCGCTCACTGGGGTGAACTCCAACACATGGTGGCTGAGCTGTGGGGCTATAAGCAAACCCACACCAGCCTGCTGCTCCCGAGAAGTTTGGTACCAGAGCCCAAGCTGTGCGTGGAGGTGAGCCCGACTATATGTAGATGGTACCTCTCAACCTCCTGCACAAGCTCAGTCACATGGGAGGAGCTCAGAGTAGAGCCGCTGCACCTCTACATCTCTACATTGAGAGGAGCAGCTGAGGTGGCTCGGGCATGTTCCAGATGCCTCCTGGATGCCTCCCTCAGGAGGTGTTCCGGGCACGTCCAACCGGGAGGAGGCCCTGGGGAAGACCCAGGACACGCTGGAGGGACTATGTCTCTCGGCTTGCCTGGGAACGCCTCGGGATCCCCCCAGAAGAGCTAGGGAAGTGTGTGTGGAGAGGAAAGTCTGGGCCTCCCTGCTCTGACAATTGCCCCCACGACCCAGCCTCGGATAAAGTGGAAGAAAAAGGATGGATGGAAATGTGTTATTGCCTCACCTGTGGGAGTACTAGAGGTTGGTGGTGACGTAGTAGTTGGTACTGCAGGAGTAGTAGTTGGGCCTGCAGTAGTAGTAGTTGGGGCTACAGTAGTAGTCGTTGCGGCTGCAGTAATTGTAGTAGTAGTCGTAGTAGTAGTAGTAATTGGTCCTGCAGTAGCAGTAGTTGGTACTGCAGTAGAAGTACTTAGTACTGCAGTAGAAGTAGTAGTTAGTACTGCAGTAGTAGTAGTTGGTAGTGCAGTATTAGTAGTAGTTGAGGCTGCAGTAGTAGTAGTTGTTGGTACTGCAATAGTAGTAGTAGTAGTTAGTACTGCAATAGTAGTATGTGGTCCTGCAGGAGTAGTAGTAGTTGTTGGTACTGCAGTAGTAGTAGTCAGGGCTGCAGTAGTTGTAGTAGTTGGGGCTACAGTAGTAGTAGTCGGGGCAACAGTAGTAGTAGTAGTTGAGGCTGCAGTAGTAGTTGGTACTGCAGTAGTAGTAGTCGGGGCTACAGTAGTAATAGTTGAGGTTACAGTAGTGGTTGGTACTGTAATAGTAGTTGGTGCTGTAGGAGTAGTAGTTGGTACTGTAGTAGTCGTATTTGGTGCTGTAGGAGTAGTAGTTGGTACAGTAGTAGTAGTTGGTGCTGTAGTAGTAGTAGTTGGTGCTGTAGTAGTAGTAGTTGGTACTGTAGTAGTTGTTACTGTAGTAGTAGTAGTTAGTGCTGTAGTAGTAGTTGGTGTTGTACTAATATTAGTAGTTGGTACAGTAGTAGTAGTTGGTGCTGTAGTAGTAGTAGTAGTAGTTGGTGCTGTACTAATATTAGTAGTTGGTGCTGTAGTAGTAGTTGGGACTGTAGTAGTAGTAGTTGGTGCTGTAGCAGTAGTAGTTGGTGCTGTAGCAGTAGTAGTTGGTGCTGTAGTAGTAGTTGGTACTGTAGTAGTAGTAGTTGGTGCTGTAGTAGTAGTTGGTACTGTAGTAGTAGTTGGTGCTGTACTAATAGTAGTAGTTGGTGCTGTAGTAGTAATACTTGGTGCTGTAGTAGTAGTAGCTGGTACTGTAGTAGTTGTTGTTGGTATTGGAGTAGTAGTAGTTGGTGATGTACTAATAGTAGTAGTTGGTGCTGTAGTAATAGTACTTGGTACTGTAGTAGTAGTAGTAGTAGTTGGTGCTATAGTAGTAGTAATTGGTGCTGTAATAGTAGTTGGTACTGTAGTAGTAGCAGTTGGTGCTGTAGTCGTAGTAGTAGTTGGTGCTGTACTAATAGTAGTAGTTGGTGCTATAGTAGTAGTACTTTGTGCTGTAGTAGTAGTAGTTGGTTCTGTAGTAGTAGTAGTTGGTGCTGTAGTAGTAGTAGTTGGTGCTGTAGTAGTAGTTGGTACTGTAGTAGTCGTATTTGGTGCTGTAGTAGTAGTAGTTGGTACAGTAGTAGTAGTTGGTGCTGTAGTAGTAGTAGTAGTTGGTGCTGTAGTAGTAGTAGTTGGTACTGTAGTAGTTGTTACTGTAGTAGTAGTAGTAGTTAGTGCTGTAGTAGTAGTTGGTGTTGTACTAATATTAGTAGTTGGTACAGTAGTAGTAGTTGGTGCTGTAGTAGTAGTAGTAGTAGTTGGTGCTGTACTAATATTAGTAGTTGGTGCTGTAGTAGTAGTTGGGACTGTAGTAGTAGTTGGCACTGTAGTAGTAGTAGTTGGTGCTGTAGCAGTAGTAGTTGGTGCTGTAGCAGTAGTAGTTGGTGCTGTAGTAGTAGTTGGTGCTGTAGTAGTAGTTGGTACTGTAGTAGTAGTAGTTGGTGCTGTAGTAGTAGTTGGTACTGTAGTAGTAGTTGGTGCTGTAGCAGTAGTAGTTGGTGCTGTAGTAGTAGTTGGTACTGTAGTAGTAGTAGTTGGTGCTGTAGTAGTAGTTGGTACTGTAGTAGTAGTTGGTACTGTAGTAGTAGTAGTTGGTGCTGTAGTAGTAGTTGGTACTGTAGTAGTAGTTGGTGCTGTACTAATAGTAGTAGTTGGTGCTGTAGTAGTAATACTTGGTGCTGTAGTAGTAGTAGCTGGTACTGTAGTAGTTGTTCTTGGTATTGGAGTAGTAGTAGTTGGTGATGTACTAATAGTATTAGTTGGTGCTGTAGTAATAGTACTTGGTACTGTAGTAGTAGTAGTAGTAGTTGGTGCTATAGTAGTAGTAATTGGTGCTGTAATAGTAGTTGGTACTGTAGTAGTAGCAGTTGGTGCTGTAGTCGTAGTAGTAGTTGGTGCTGTACTAATAGTAGTAGTTGGTGCTATAGTAGTAGTACTTTGTGCTGTAGTAGTAGTAGTTGGTTCTGTAGTAGTAGTAGTTGATACTGTAGTAGTAGTAGTTGGTGCTGTAGTAGTAGTAGTTGGTGCTGTAGTAGTAGTTGGTACTGTAGTAGTCGTATTTGGTGCTATAGTAGTAGTAGTTAGTGCTGTAGTAGTAGTAGTTGGTGCTGTAGTAGTAGTTGTTGCTGCAGTAGAAGTAGTTGGTACTGCAGTAGTAGTAGTAGTAGTAGTTGGTGCTGCAGTAGTAAAGGTTGGTACTGTAGTAGTTGGTGATGTAGTAGTAGTTGGTGCTGTAGTAGTAGTAGTTGTTGCAATAGTAGTAGTTGGTACTGTAGTAGTAGTAGTAGTTGGTGCTGTGGCAATAGTAGTTGTTGCTACAGGAGTAGTTGGTACTGTAGTAGTAGTTGGTGCTGTAGTAGTAGTTGGTACTGAAGCAGTAGTTGGTGCTGTGCTAATAGTAGTAGTTGGTGCTGTAGTAGTAATACTTGGTGCTGTAGTAGTAGTAGCTGTTACTGTAGTAGTTGTAGTTGGTATTGGAGTAGTAGTAGTTGTTGATGTACTAATAGTAGTAGTTGGTGCTGTAGTAATAGTACTTGGTACTGTAGTAGTAGTAGTAGCTGGTGCTGTAGTAGTAGTAATTGGTGCTGTAGTAGTAGTTGGTACTGCAGTAGTAGTAGTTGGTGCTGCAGTAGTAGTAGTTGGTGCTGCAGTAGTAGTAGTTGGTGCTGTACTAATAGTAGTAGTTGGTGCTGTAGTAGTAGAAGTTGGTGCTGTACTAATAGTAGTAGTTGGTGCTATAGTAGTAGTACTTCGTGCTGTAGTAGTAGTAGTTGGTTCTGTAGTAGTAGTAGTTGATACTGTAGTAGTAGTAGTTGGTGCTGTAGTAGTCGTAGTTGGTGCTGTAGTAGTAGTTGGTACTGTAGTAGTCGTATTTGATGCTGTAGTAGTAGTAGTAGTAAAAGTTGGTACTGTAGTAGTTGGTACTGTAGTAGTAGTTGAAGCTGTACTAGTAGTAGTTGGTACTGTAGTTGTAGTAGTTGGTACTGTAGTAGTAGTTGGTGCTGTTGTAGTAGTTGGTCCTCTAGTAGTAGTAATAGCTGGTACTGTAGTAGTTGATACTGCAGTAGTAGTAGTTGGTGCTGTAGTAGTACTTGGTATTGTAGTAGTAGTAGTAGTTGGTGCTGTAGTAGTAGTAGTTGGTACTGTAGTTGTAGTTGGTGCTGTAGTAGTAGTAGCTGGTATTGTAGGTGTAGTAGTTGGTACTGTAGTAATTGTAGTTGGTGCTGTAGTAGTAGTAGTAGTTGGTGCTGTAGTAGTAGTTGGTGCTGTAGTAGTACTAGTTGGTACTGTAGGTGTAGTAGTTGGTACTGTAGTAGTTGGTACTGTAGTAGTAGTTGGTGCTGTACTAGTAGTAGTTGGTACTGTAGTTGTAGTAGTAGGTACTGTAGTAGTAGTTAGTGCTGTTGTAGTAGTTGGTCCTCTAGTAGTAGTAATAGCTGGTACTGTAGTAGTTGATACTGTAGTAGTAGTTGGTACTGTAGTAGTAATTGGTATTGTAGTAGTAGTAGCTGGTGCTGCAGTAGTAGTAGTTGGTTCTGTAGTAGTAGTAGTTAGTACTGTAGGTGTAGTAGTTGGTACTGTAGTAGTTGGTACTGTAGTAGTAGTTGGTGCTGCAGTAGTAGTAGTTGGTGCTGCAGTAGTAGTAGTTGGGGCTGCAGTAGTAGTTGGTGCTGCAGTAGTAGTAGTTGGTGCTGCAGTAGTAGTAGTAGTTGGGGCTGCAGTAGTAGTTGGTGCTGCAGTAGTAGTAGTAGTTGGGGCTGCAGTAGTAGTTAGTGCTGCAGTAGTAGTAGTAGTTGGTATTGCAGTAGTAGTAGTAGTTGGTGCTGCAGTAGTAGTAGTTGGGGCTGCAGTTGTAGTAGTTGGTGCTGCAGTAGTAGTAGTTGGGGCTGCAGTAGTAGTTGGTGCTGCAGTAGTAGTAGTTGGGGCTGCAGTAGTAGTAGTAGTTGGTCCTGCAGTATTAGTAGTTGGTACTGCAGTAGTAGTAGTTGGGGCTGCAGTAGTAGTAGTTGGTACTGCAGTAGTAGTAGTTGGTGCTGCAGTAGTAGTAGTTGTGGCTGCAGTTGTAGTAGTTGGTGCTGCAGTAGTAGTAGTTGGTGCTGCAGTAGTAGTTGGGGCTGCAGTAGTAGTTGGTGCTGCAGTAGTAGTAGTAGTTGGGGCTGCAGTAGTAGTTGGTGCTGCAGTAGTAGTAGTTGGTGCTGCAGTAGTAGTAGTTGGTGCTGCAGTAGTAGTAGTTGGGGCTGCAGTAGTAGTTGGGGCTGCAGTAGTAGTTGGTGCTGCAGTAGTAGTAGTAGTTGGTGCTGCAGTAGTAGTAGTAGTTGGGGCTGCAGTTGTAGTAGTTGGTGCTGCAGTAGTAGTAGTTGGGGCTGCAGTTGTAGTAGTTGGTGCTGCAGTAGTAGTTGTTGCTGCAGTAGTAGTAGTTGGGGCTGCAGTTGTAGTAGTTGGTGCTGCAGTAGTAGTAGTAGTAGTTGGGGCTGCAGTTGTAGTAGTTGGGGCTGCAGTTGTAGTAGTTGGGGCTGCAGTTGTAGTAGTTGGTGCTGCAGTAGTAGTAGTTGGGGCTGCAGTAGTAGTTGGTGCTGCAGTAGTAGTAGTTGGTGCTGCAGTAGTAGTAGTAGTTGGTACTGCAGTAGTAGTAGTTGGGGCTGCAGTAGTAGTAGTTGGTACTGCAGTAGTAGTAGTTGGGGCTGCAGTAGTAGTAGTTGGTACTGCAGTAGTAGTAGTTGGGGCTGCAGTTGTAGTAGTTGGTGCTGCAGTTGTAGTTGTTGCTGCAGTAGTAGTAGTTGGGGCTGCAGTAGTAGTAGTTGGTGCTGCAGTAGTAGTAGTTGGGGTCGCAGTAGTAGTAGTTGGGGCTGCAGTAGTAGTAGTAGTTGGGGCCACAGTAGTAGTAGTTGGGGCCGCAGTAGTAGTAGTTGGGGCCACAGTAGTAGTAGTTGGGGCCGCAGTAGTAGTAGTTGGTGCTGCAGTAGTAGTAGTTGGTGCTGCAGTAGTAGTAGTAGTTGGTGCTGCAGTAGTAGTAGTTGGGGCTGCAGTTGTAGTAGTTGGGGCTGCAGTAGTAGTTGGTGCTGCAGTTGTAGTAATTGGTGTTGCAGTAGTAGTAGTAGTTAGAGCTGCAATAGTAGTAGTTGGGGCTGCAGTAGTAGTAGTTGGGGCTGCAGTAGTAGTAGTTGGGGCTGCAGTTGTAGTAGTTGGGGCTGCAGTAGTAGAAGTTGGTGCTGCAGTTGTAGTAGTTGGTGCTGCAGTAGTAGTAGTTAGAGCTGCAGTAGTAGTTGGTGCTGCAGTAGTAGTAGTACTTGGTGCTGCAGTAGTAGTAGTTGGGGCTGCAGTAGTAGTTGGTGCTGCAGTAGTAGTAGTTGGTGCTGCAGTAGTAGTAGTAGTTGGGGCTGCAGTAGTAGTTGGTGCTGCAGTAGTAGTAGTAGTTGGTGCTGCAGTAGTAGTAGTTGGGGCTGCAGTTGTAGTAGTTGGGGCTGCAGTAGTAGTTGGTGCTGCAGTAGTAGTAGTTGGTGCTGCAGTAGTAGTAGTAGTTGGTCCTGCAGTAGTAGTAGTTGGTACTGCAGTAGTAGTAGTTGGTGCTGCAGTAGTAGTTGTTGCTGCAGTAGTAGTAGTTGGTGCTGCAGTAGTAGTAGTAGTAGTTGGGGCTGCAGTAGTAGTTGGGGCTGCAGTAGTAGTTGGTGCTGCAGTAGTAGTAGTTAGTGCTGCAGTAGTAGTAGTAGTTGGTATTGCAGTAGTAGTAGTAGTTGGTGCTGCAGTAGTAGTAGTTGGGGCTGCAGTTGTAGTAGTTGGTGCTGCAGTAGTAGTAGTTGGGGCTGCAGTAGTAGTAGTTGGTGCTGCAGTAGTAGTAGTAGTTGGTCCTGCAGTATTAGTAGTTGGTACTGCAGTAGTAGTAGTTGGGGCTGCAGTAGTAGTAGTTGGTACTGCAGTAGTAGTAGTTGGTGCTGCAGTAGTAGTAGTTGGGGCTGCAGTTGTAGTAGTTGGTGCTGCAGTAGTAGTAGTTGGTGCTGCAGTAGTAGTAGTTGGGGCTGCAGTAGTAGTTGGTGCTGCAGTAGTAGTAGTTGGTGCTGCAGTAGTAGTAGTAGTTGGGGCTGCAGTAGTAGTTGGTGCTGCAGTAGTAGTAGTTGGTGCTCCAGTAGTAGTAGTAGTTGGTGCTGCAGTAGTAGTAGTTGGGGCTGCAGTAGTAGTTGGGGCTGCAGTAGTAGTTGGTGCTGCAGTAGTAGTAGTAGTTGGTGCTGCAGTAGTAGTAGTAGTTGGGGCTGCAGTTGTAGTAGTTGGTGCTGCAGTAGTAGTAGTTGGGGCTGCAGTTGTAGTAGTTGGTGCTGCAGTAGTAGTTGTTGCTGCAGTAGTAGTAGTTGGGGCTGCAGTTGTAGTAGTTGGTGCTGCAGTAGTAGTAGTAGTAGTTGGTGCTGCAGTAGTAGTAGTTGGGGCTGCAGTTGTAGTAGTTGGGGCTGCAGTTGTAGTAGTTGGTGCTGCAGTAGTAGTAGTTGGGGCTGCAGTAGTAGTTGGTGCTGCAGTAGTAGTAGTTGGTGCTGCAGTAGTAGTAGTCGTTGGTCCTGCAGTAGTAGTAGTTGGTACTGCAGTAGTAGTAGTTGGGGCTGCAGTAGTAGTAGTTGGTACTGCAGTAGTAGTAGTTGGTGCTGCAGTAGTAGTAGTTGGGGCTGCAGTTGTAGTAGTTGGTGCTGCAGTAGTAGTTGTTGCTGCAGTAGTAGTAGTTGGGGCTGCAGTAGTAGTAGTTGGTGCTGCAGTAGTAGTAGTTGGGGTCGCAGTAGTAGTAGTTGGGGCTGCAGTAGTAGTAGTAGTTGGGGCCACAGTAGTAGTAGTTGGGGCCGCAGTAGTAGTAGTTGGGGCCACAGTAGTAGTAGTTGGGGCCGCAGTAGTAGTAGTTGGTGCTGCAGTAGTAGTAGTTGGTGCTGCAGGAGTAGTAGTTGGTGCTGCAGTAGTAGTAGCCTTTACACCTGTGTTGGGGTTTCACAATGATCACAAATTAGCACTGTTGCCACATCATTTCACAGTTTCAAACTATTGACTGTATCTTTTGAATGGTAAAAAGTCTCCAATCGGCTGCAGACAACAGTAAGTTGAAACAGGAATAATCAGGTCATATTTTACCTCTGTTGGTGGATAGAGCCACAGTTAAGGCCAAGGACAGGAGCAGCTTGAGTGCAGTCTTCATGTCTTCAGGTGTGGGTTCAGTCTCTTCAGTTTCACCTGTCTAATACACCTGTAGCTGTGAGTTATCTGATGGATGCTTTGTTTTGATGATCATTCTCGTCATGTTTGGAGAATGCACCACACCCTTTTTTACCGTCACATGGAACAATGAACCTGTTTTTAAGCTATGCCTTTATTAGTCCCACAGTGGGGAAATTCCAGTTCTGCATTTAACCCATCCTGTTATTAGGAGCAGTGAGCAGCACATTACTGCGCCCGGGGACCATCTCCATGATCTTCTTGCTTCGGCTTGGTCAGGACCTCAGCTGGAGGATTTTACCTATGGTGCATGTTTTGGGTTGGTGGGGGAAACCGGAGTGCCCGGAGGAAACCCACCCAGACACGGGGAGAACATGCAAACTCCACACAGAAAGGCCCAGGGATCGAACCCAGACCATGCATGCAAACTCCACACAGAACACACACAGAAAGGCCTGTGCGACCCGGGGATCGAACCCGGAACCTTCTAGCTGTGAAGCACCACTCAGCCACCGTGCCGCCACCTTCCACTTCACTGGAAATCATCACTGGAGTCTTTGTTGACCAAGACTTTACTGTAATACCTTTATCTTACCTTTATCACATATTTTGAGCAGGTGACCTGCACAGTTTCTGTCACATCAGCTACAGTGTACTTCGGTGCCGTTTCCTGATGCAGGTGCAATTAAACAAATACTTTCCATAGTCTCTGTGCGTCACAGCGGGATGTCATCTCTGTGCATTTCCTCACTGAGGAATAAATAAAGGCATGATAAGGTGAAAAATATTCTGGTTCAGTGACTCATCAGAGCGAACATCTGAGAGGAAGGAGTGGAGCAATATTTGATGTATTTTGATTTATTATCATCCCCTCCTTGAACCGCCGCCTTAATGGGGTGGAGGGGTTTGAGCGCCCAAATGATCCCAGGAGCTCCAGCATGTTGTTGGGGGCTTCATGCCCCTGGTCACCCAAGGCAAACAGGTCCTGGGGGACGGGTCAAACTAAGAGCAGTTCAGGAGCCCTTGTGAGGAGAAACAGCAAGGCCAGTTATGTCAACCGGATTGGTGTTGCTGGGGCCCCACCCTGGAGCCAGGCCTGGTGTAGGTGCGTCTGGTGGCCGGGCCTTCTCCTACAGGGCCCGGCCGGGCATAAGCCGAAGGAGCAACATGGGGCTGTCCTCCCATGGACCCACCACCCGCAGGAGGATCCATAGGGGCTGGTGCAGGGAGATCTGGGGAGCAGATCTGTTTAGACTGTTGCCTCTATGACCCAAACCCGGAAAAGAGGAAGAAAATGAATGAATGAATGAATGATTTGTTATTGTCTTGACAAGTGTAAATTTCCGAGGCACCCTGATTCATTCTTTAAACTGTCTTATTTGAAGACAACATTATAAGAAATTAAGATGTCCTCCTCCTCCTCATCAAAAAAACAAACAAAAAAAACATTCCTCCTAATGCCTTTCTGTAACCACTGAGTCCAATATAGGTGTTTTTAACTATTTTGATGGACATAAACAGCATTTGTTTCAGCACAGTTCAGTAAATCAGGCACATCACAATAAACGTAATAAAACTATAAAAGATATACAAAATCATGTCAATATATATCTGTTATATCTGTTCATTTAAAATGGTCGGTGAGTATTTAGAGAGTAGTTTAAAAAAGTAGTGCAAAAGGTAGACTAATGTGAGTGTACCTGCAGTTTTCACAACAGACCAATTACTCCTTTTGACCAAGAAAGGAAAGATCGACCTTGACTCTGCACTGGAGGAATCACGTACCCGTACATGGGTATGGGTTTGCGTTTGTTATGAACCTCCAGCCATATCATCTTTTCAAATTGGATTTTTTTGGTTTATTCTCATTCGTAGGTTTTTGTGTTAAGACATCTACAAATGTGAAAGGAGGGGCCACATCTTGTTCTGTTGAAGTAGATGTTTGGTTTACTGGTGGTGCCTCTGGTTTGTGGCAGTATGGTGTCTGAGTGGCAAGCACTCACGCTTCAAACAAGAAGGATCTGGGTTTGATCCCTGGGTCACTCAGGCCTGTGTGGAGTTTGCATGTTCTCCCTGTGTCTGGGTGAAAACAGGTACAACAGGTCAAATGTTCCAGCTCATGGAACAAAATCATAGAGATGGTCCCTCAGCACTGGACTGTGGTGCTCACTGGAGATGCTCCAGTGAGGTTGAAGGATGGGTCAAATGCAGAGGCCAAATTTCCCCGTAGGACATTAAAGTGTACCTTACCAAACAGGAAATGTAACATTTTCCTAAATAACCTCTCGTAAACTCGGAACAGAGTTGGCTGAGTCAGTACCAAAATATCACCTGCGTATGAGATTATGATCTCTTCCTTCTTCTCTTCTTGCATGTTCTCCCCGTGTCTGGGTGGGTTTCCTCCGGGCACTCCGGTTTCCCCCACCAACCCAAAACATGCACCATAGGTAAATCCTCCAGCTGAGGTCCTGACCAAACCAAAGCAAGAAGATCATGGAGATGGTCCCCGGGCGCAGTAATGTGCTGCTCACTGCTCCTGATAACAGGATGGGTTAAATGCAGAACTGGAATTTCCCCACTGTGGGACTAATAAAGGCATAGCTTTCTTTCTCTTCCTTGATTCTAGAATCTTACCTGACCTCAGGTTCTAAAAAAAAATACTGTTCTAATACTGTCACCCAAGACCTCATGACGTGAATCATCTCTACTCTTTAATTTTTATATGAATATATTATGACATTGGCATTTCATGAGAAATGGGCAAATGCACAAGAGAGCTGCTCATCTGAGATGAGCCCATGGTTTATATTTCCACACCAGTCTGTTATTTGTTCTATGGAACATTAAAACCACTCAAGACAGCACTGTGTCCTGGACATTGAACCCACCACAGAACAGGTCTGAGAAGCTTGTTGAGCTTGTGAACCACAATACAAACATGAGGCTTTTGTGTGAGTGCTCTTGGGCACCCTCTACTGGCTGGGGTGGCCCTGTGCATCTACACATTATTCCATCCTATTGTGAAGGACTTTGTTGTGATAGTTGTATTACACATGATTACATTCAACTCCTCCTCCTTGAGCCACCACGTTAATGTGGTGGAGGGGTTTGTGTGCCGAATGATCCCGGGAGCTATGTTGTCGGGGGCTTTATGCCCCTGGTAGGGTTACCCAAGGCAAATAGGTCCCGGGGGACGGGTCAGACCAAGAGCAGTTCAGAAGTCCTTATGACGAACTCTAGAACAAGGCCAGATATGTCGCCTGGATTGGTGTTACCGGGGCCCCATCCTGGAGCCAGGCCTGGGGTGGGTGCACGCCAATGAGCGCCTGGTGGCCGGGCCTTCCCCCATGGGGCCCGGCCGGGCTCAGCCCAAAAGAGCGACATGGGGCCGTCCTTCCATGGACCCACTACCCGCTGGAGGATCCATAAGGGGCCGGAGCGAAGATATCTGAGCGGAGGTCGAAGGCGGGGGCCTCGGCGACCAGATCTCTGGACATGGAGACAAGCTCTGGGGACATGGAATGTCACTGCACTGGGGGGGAAGAAGCCCAAACCCGTGCAGGAGGTTGAGTGTTACCGACTAGATATAGTCGGCCTCGCCTCCACTCCACTCCTTGAGGGGGGCTGGACCCTCCATTTCTCTGGCGTTGCCCGCGGGGACCGGCATCAGGCTGGTGTGGGCCTGCTCATTGCCCCATGGCTCAGCCGCCGTGTGTTGGAGTTCACCCCGGTGAACGAGAGGGTCGCGTCCCTGCACCATCGGGTCGGGGACAGGTCTCTCACTGTTGTGTCGGCCTACGGGCCGAACAGCAGTGCAGAGTACCCGGCCTTGGAGTGCCTGGGAGGGGTGCTGGACATTGCACCTACCGGGGACTCTGTTGTTCTACTGGGGGACTTCAACGCCCACGTGGGCAGCGAGAGTGACACCTGGAGAGGGGTGATTGGGAGGAATGGCCTCCCTGATCGGAATCCGAGCTGTGTTCTGTTATTGGACTTCTGTGCTAGCCACAGTTTGTCCATAAC
>JAVJIX010000293.1:535000-680532 GCA_036785185.1 Paratrypauchen microcephalus
GAAATTATTTCTCTGCATTTGACCCATCCTTCAGGAGCAAACTCCCCTTTAGGATGTGAAATCAAACTCCACTTTAGGATGTGGAACTGCCTGTCGGAGGAGCTCAGGGCTGCAGAGAATGTTCATGTTTTTAAGATTAGACTCAAGACTAACCTGTTTATTTTGGCCTTTGATTGAAATGTTATACTTTTACCTGTTTTTACTGTTCATATTTTATTTAACTTATTTATTTGGGTAGTTTTATTAGTTTAAACTAATATCCATCTATTATTTTTAGGATTTCCAGTGTTTACTCTGTAGGAGTCCTCTGCACCGGGAGCGGTGGTTGGCTGCGGCTGCCGGGGCTTGTTCCGTGAGCTCCTGGTGGGGCAGTGGTGCTTGGGCCCTGTGTCCTGGTGGGGGATGGTGCTTGGGCCTCATCGCTCCCTTGGGCCCTGTGGCCGTTCCTGTGGCGGTTTCTTTTGGGCGGTGGACGGCTCTCTGCTCTTGGTGTATCAATCAATCAATCAATCTTTATTTATGTAGCCCTTTACAACACCAATGGTGACCAAAGTGCTTTCCAATTAAAAACAGAAAATACAACAATAGAAAAGACAGAACATTATATAGAATAAAACAATGTAAAACAATAAATAGTAAAACACACAGTGCAGAAAAATTACGTGCCACAAACTACTAAGTATTAAAAGCCATTTTAAATAAATTTGTTTTGAGCCTAGATTTAAAAAGATGAAAATCTGTGATGTTCCGTAGCTCAAAGGACAGATTGTTCCACAGTCTGGGACCAACCACAGAGAAAGCTCCATCACCCCAGTGTTTGAGCCTGGCTCGGGGGACTTCCAAAACAAGTTGGTTATTTGACCTTAAAGTGCGATTTGATTTTCGGACAAATAAAAGTTTGGTCAAATAACAAGGTGCTAAACCATTAAAGGAAAAGTAACGTTATTTTATAATCTGAGCCTTCTTTCGGTAATAAAACAAGTCGTTTGACTCACCCATATCACGTTCGTGTCATTTGGAGCTGTTTGAAGAAAGTTATGTTGTAGCATATCCGTTAGCATTTGTATTCGGGGCATTACTTTGCGGTCTCCAAATAACACAAACTTTAGCACTTTTCAAATCATAGAAGCCCGATGTCTTAATGTAAGAAATCGTTTGAAGCAAAAGTGGCCTGTAATCCGAGATTTATCCATAGTTTTCAGCTTTGCGTTTCATGTTTGGGTCCCGGGAGCAGTCCGCGCATGCGCACTGGCGTCCTCATCTACTCGAAACTATGGCTAAATCTCGGATTACAGGCCACTTTTGCTTCAAACGAAATCTTTCATTAAGACATCGGGCTTCTATGATTTGAAAAGTGCTAAAGTTTGTGTTATTTGGACACCGCAAAGTAATGCCCCGAGCAAATGATACAGCACCATGTTAACGGATACGGGATCATTACTAGAACAGAATGGCTCAACATAAGTTCTGCGATACTGCTCCAATTGACAGAAAAATGCTATGGGTGAGTAAAACTACTTGTTTTATTGCCGAAAGAAGGCTCAGATTGTAAAAAAAACGTTAATTTGCCTTTAAGAGCTTTAAAAACAAAAAGTAAAATTTTAAAATTAATTCTAAAAGAAACTGGAAGCCAAGCTGAAGACGACTGAGAGCAGTTTGGGAGACACTGACATAAAGTGCGTTGCAATAATCTATTCTAGAACTGATAAAAGCATGAATAGTCCTTTCAAGGTCGGTGCGATTTAAAAAAGGCTTGACTTTAGATAAAAGGCGTAACTGATAAAAACTGGCTCTCACAACACTGTCAATCTGCTTATAAATTTGAAATTGTTGTCAAAAGTGACCCCAAGGTTCCTGACGGTCAACTTTAACTTTGATGACAACCAATCAAAATCGGAAGATGCAGAATCACCAAATAAAATGTATTCTGTTTTGTTTTCATTCAAATGAAGAAAACTTTGTCCTAACCACAACTTTAAGTCTTGATGCAGTCAGTTAATGACTGAAGAGCACCATTTTTATCTGGAAACACAGGTAAGTAGATCTGCAAATCGTCTGGATAGCAGTGAAAGGCGAGGTTATGCTTAGCGATAATTGACCCCAGTGGCAACATATACAGAGATTAAAACAGGACCCAAAATAGAGCCCTGGGGCACTCCACAAAACAGCGAGGCCACAGAGGAGGAGAACTCACCAATAATAACAGAAAAGCTTCTATTAATCAAGTACGACTCAAACCATTTAAGTGCAGTTCCTGTGATCTCAACATAATTTTTTAGGCAGGACGGCAAAATTGAATGGTCGACTGTGTCAAATGCCGCGGTTAGGTCAAGCAAAACCAAGACGGTGGGGCGTTTAGCATCAACTGACAAGGCAATATCGTTGTGTACTTTAAGTAGTGCAGATTCTGTGCTGTGCCGGGATCTGAACCCAGACTGGAATTTCTCTAAAACAGCACTGCTATCTAAAAACAACTGCAACTGCATTAAAACAACCTTTTCAAAAATCTTAGAAATAAAAGGCAGATTAGAAACCGGTCTAAAATTTGATAAAACACTGACATCAAGCTGTGTTTTTTTTAGAAGAGGTCTCACTATGGCGTGTTTAAGAGAGTCAGGGACACAACCTGAGCTGAGACAAGTGTTAATAAAAACCTGAAGGGAGGGATCTACAGTATTAACCACCTCCTTTAACAATTTAGTGGGGAAGATGTCTCGAGGACAGTTTGTAGTTTTCAATTGTTGAACCACTTCAGTGAGAGAAGAGAGAGACTGGTTCAAACTGACTGAACACTGAAGAGTGTTCGTCACTATCAGGCTGGGCAGGCCCAATGCTGTGACTGGTCAATTGTCTCACAGATACCACTTTATCAACAAAAAAGTGTAAAAAGTTCTCACATTTGGAAACAGTGGCATCAATTATAGTTGAGTTAATGGTGTTAAACAACACACGAGGGCAATGTCCATTAAAATGTCCGAAAAAGAGTGGCAGGATATGAGAATAATTGGACATCTCGAGGCAAACAGACGTACGGTATTAACGTCTGAGATGACCACAGCAACTAAAAAGACCCCGACAAAAAGAAAGTGTCCCCGAACTACTTATTCCATTGGAGGCAATGAAGTTTGCAGAAACACGTTTCTCTTTCTTATGGGGTGAGTAAAGTGCTTCTAAACTTCTTCTAAACACTATATATTTTAGGACATGTTTAAATGCCAATTCTGCTTTTGTGTGGTCATATTATTTCTG
Source organism: Paratrypauchen microcephalus (assembly GCA_036785185.1). NCBI lineage: Eukaryota > Metazoa > Chordata > Actinopteri > Gobiiformes > Gobiidae > Paratrypauchen > Paratrypauchen microcephalus. Next base: position 538,250 of record JAVJIX010000293.1, read on the forward strand.
CATGAAAGGCAGATGTTTTGCTAAAAGCCGGGGGTTTGTGTTATTTTCAACATTAGCATCACATTACTTGTCAAAAACCGCCCATTACAACATCTTTTGATTCGCGATGGGCAATTTAATGCTTGAATAGCTAGCGTTAAGTGCTAGTGACTAAGTAATGACTAAGTAAAAGCAAATAATGACTAAGTTAATGCTAAGTGATTAGCATCACTGTTGATTCAAAAGCACCTTGAGTAGTTTCTGGATTGTACTGTATAATGCGTTATTTTGGAAAATAATACATCCAGAGTCAGGTGACTAATTTTGTGTGTGTCTTTTTTTCAGAATTGGTAAAAACACCCTGCTTGAGATAACCAAACACTTTGAGGGGAATGGGGCAAGACCACGGTTAAGAAAGAGGAAGAACTCACGGGCACAGCCACCAGCAAGGTTAATCAGCCACGAACATATCAAAAGAGTTGTGGAATTTATAAAAAACTATGCAGAGGACAATGCTATTATGCTGCCTGGCCGCTATCCTGGGCATAAGGAGTGGCATGTGAAGTTGTTGCCAACTCATGTGTCCAAAGCATCAGTGTGGCATCTCTACGTGAAGTCTGCCAAGGGCCTTGGTATGTGTAACAATTGATTTTGATTTAAGTACTTGTAATGTGAAGCACTATTAGCTGTTAAAGTATAATTGACCATAAACCATGTCTGTTTTTAGGTGAACGTGCAGTTTGTAAATTAAGCTTCAGAGCACTGTGGAAACAACTTCTCCCACACATCAGAAGTTGCAGGCCACGCACTGATCTCTACTGGCAGTGCCAAAGCAATAACGAGCAGCTGATCCGAACCGCAAACCTCCCAGATGACAGAAAGTCTGAAGCGGTGTGAGATCTATTCTTTTATTTCTTTTAATGTTCTTCATATCTGTGGGAACCGTCTCACCTCACCATTTGTTTCTCCATATGGTGTATACATCAAGTGTGGCTATAGGTTATAAAAGGCTGTAAACTAATTTGAGGTGTGACCCTTGCTGTGGGTTTATACACAGGGTGCTGTAAACAGCTAATGCTACATTTACTGTGGGGTTGTGTTGTGACAGTTGTTGTCTGATTGGCTGACCTCACTATTGGACACTCTGCATAGTTAAACTATTCTCCTATAGGGTACCGGTTGGTGATGTCATAAATATTCAACAGTGTACTGTATTTAAAGACAGCCCCTTGTGGTGTTTGTGTGTGTGGGGGTGTGTGTGTGACCTGAACCCCACTGGGGGGTTCTCTCCATGTCCCTCTTCATGGCCGACGTCTCTCTGCTAAGCTGCAACATGGATGCTGAAGATGCCTGATGTCACCATTTTGTTTCTATTCTGCTATTTTTACATTAAAATGCTGAATAACCTCAATTTCGACTAATGCCTTCCTTCAGACCTCCTTCTGACCCATTTTTATGAAACTGACAGCGGTCAAGAAGCAACAAAATCATCTTGCCCTTGTGCAGTGTACAATGAGATGACTGCTGCTTGCAAAAAAGTATGTGCTGATGCAAAGGTGTCTTTTGGACCCTCCCGGAAGATCAGGATGCATTACAGTTTTGATTTTGCACAGCAGGTACTATTAAAACACTCCCCCAAGTGCCTTCAAGTCCCTTAGCCCTGTACTTCCTGACTCCACAGAAATGTGGCCTGTTTGGTGTCTCCTGTGAGGGACTGCAAAAACAAGTGAATTTCCTGATTGATGAAGGCATGTCGTCAGGTAAGGGGAGTAATGAAGTCATCAGTTACATGCATCATTTTTTCAGAGAAACAGATGTGGATCTTCATTGTGACAACTGCAGTGGGCAAAACAAAAACAACTTCATGCTCTGGTACGCTGGGCCTGGCAGGTTGGACACAAGCTTCACAACACAATAGACATCCACTTCCTTATTGCTGGCCACACCAAATTTCCCCCTGACTGTGGCTTTGGCCTAATCAAACAGGCATACATGAAGACCAGAGTCAACACTTTGGCAGACATCGCCAAGGTACTTTAACATTCTGCTTCTCTGCTCTAACATTAATGTTCTGCTGCAATGAAACATTTAACTACTTATTTTTTCTTCCTCTGTTCTTTCTTTTTTTGTCATCAGGTAGTGGAAAACAGCTCTCCTGAGAGTCACTATAATATCCCACAGCTTGTTGGAATGGCTGATGGCCACTATTTCCTGAGTGTTAGTGGAGACCTTTGACTGGCAGAAGCATCTGAGTCCCTACTTCCGAAGGCTCCCACAGATCAAGAGTTAACAGCACTTCAGGTACATTTAAATTGTCACATTGTGTACATATAAAACACAATTCCATGAACATGCTAGTGTTTTATGTGAAAATAGTTAGCCATATTAAAAATGTCTTGTTATGTGCTTATTCTGTCACAGCTTTGATGCCAAGAGACCAGGTGTGGTGCATGCAAGAACTCACTGTGATGCAGAGCCTTTCAGTTATCAACTACTGCACAATTCATCGGTTCTGCCCCCTATTGATGGTCTTCCTACCCTGGCCCCACCTGGACTGAACATTGACAGGCAGACCTATCTTTATGAAAAAATCAGGCCTTTCTGTGCTGACAAGGCAAAAGACATCACATGCCCAGCGCCACGAGTCACAGCACAGAATAGTCCACAGATGAATCCACAGAAGAGGATGCGGATGTGACTGTACTAAATACACTTTCTTTCACACCCTTAAACCAATGCACAGTGCAGAGCCCACTGCCTTTTTGCACCATATTGTGTGCGTGCGTGTATATATAATTTTTTTGTAATTTTTTTCCTTGTATGTTTATTCTCTTTTTTATTGAACATTGTATAATACATTGTTTAATACGTGCAGTACGAAATCGACGTGCTATATAAATATACTATGCTATATTATGTGCAATACAAAATTCATTTGAGCTGTATTACCTCCTGTGAAATTCTGTACCTTGGTATTATTACATATTTAATTACTTAAAAAAAAAAAAAATTATATTGGTTACTTTGCTTTGCTATTAGTACTTCCTGACTATAAGTACATTTTGTAGTACACTTTGACTTAACATATTATCCTGTGTATTATTAAATTATTGAATGATTCTGACCTGCCTGGACATTAACACACCACAGTAATAGTCATGATGGGGGAGGGCTTAGCCTAATGTCATGCAAATTAGGCAAGGAGGGCTGAAGAGACCAAACTTCGAGAAGGATTATCTCGGATTTAGAAAATCTGCTACGGCTGCTTTCAAATAGAGATAACTTTTTTTTAAAATATGGTCCGACTCTCACATGTAAGACATCATTGGAAAGCTTAGAACCTGTACTTTCAGAATCTGTGAATAACTCAAAACGCCTCCGTGAGGACTTGGTATTGGTTTTCCTGCGGTTAGACACATATTGTTGTTTTTACCTGTAAGCGTTCTCGTGTAAACAGGCCCTCTGACTGTTGCTCCTCGTTGCAGCTCAGATAAAAAGGTGAATGTGGACTTTACCTGTGTGATTGTGTCGCTGACAGAGCTGCTGTTGGCAGATGAAACTATCGTCATTTGAATAAAGGCGATTCTGATTCCTGATGAACCTGTTACAACATAAACACACATGAAAAACATCATTTAAAACAGAAGAGTTAAACTTAGACAAACTTTATTGTTCCACAAGGGAAATTATTTGTGTAAAGTAGCTCATCATTAAATATAATAGATAACAGAGGGGAACAAAAAATAGATGGAATAGCAAAAAAGAGACCGGTGTCAAATGAGACATAATTATAGAAATAAGTGTGTATGTACAAGTCAAAATAAAATAGAAAAATAAGTAATAAAATATCAAATAAAATATAAAATCACAGCTATATACAGGAGACTACGGAGCCCGTATAGGCTCACAGAAAATCTTTTTGGGGGGTGTCAATAAAGCGTGCGCTCACTTTGCAAAGGGTGTCCTCGTTTTGTGAAATTGCGTCGTTTTATTAAATTGCACGTCCGTGTAAATAGATCGTGCGCTCGTTTACCTAAATTGTGGAGTCGTTTTACTAAAACTGTGTGTTCGCTAAAATTGAGTCGTGCCCACGTTATAAATCTCGTGAGCACAAGTGTGGCCACAAAACGAACACACATTTTATACATCTCGTATACACATTTTGAACAAATTTAAACAAGAGCACGTTTTAGATGGACGAGGGCACAACTTCATACAGCGAGCGCACGATTTAGTAAACTGTGAGCATGCGCTACTTACACGAACGCGCAACTTAATAAAAGAAGGGCACGCTTTGCAAAGTGAGCGCACGCTTTCTTGCCACCCCTCAAAAAAGATTTCTCCCTGAGCCCTCCCGGGTTCTGCAGGAGCCAAGAATGGCAGTGCAATAATGTACTGATTGACAGAGCATGAGGTTATCCGTTACTTAAGATTAACTTTGTACAGTTGTAGGGTGTATTATCGGTCCCTCTATATCAGGGGTGGGCAATTGTTTTTCCCCAGGGGCCAAATGAGAAGCAGAAAATATTGTGGAGGGCCAAATGTTTGAAGTCTACTCTGGTTATTAATTTTATTTCTACGTTGAAATCAGTAAATGTCATTGTTTACAGAAGCTGGTAAGTTCTGTGTTATTATTAAGTAATGAGAGAGTGAGGTTTTACAAAAATTTAATTTATTCAGTAAAATAATTAAAAACAATGGTAAACGTGAAACATTTGTAACTCTTTTTCAGTCACATTAACCCCACAACGCTTTGAGTTGAACTTTCTTAATTTTGTATTAAGACACCACAAGGTCTTTGTATGCCAAATAATATAATAGTGTTGTCACAGTAGATATGTCACTTTTTTTTTTCTCCAACTGCCAAACTGTGTGGAAAAAAAGGTCAAAGTTAGCATGTTTTAGTGTTTTTTCTTGTTTTTTCTTTTTCAGTGAGAGAAATCTCGCCTCTGTTGAGCTTTAACAAGTGCATCAAAGTCAGGTTCATGTTTGAGGTGGAGCTGTGAAGTCCCACAGATGATCATCAGGACAAATGCATCAGTACAAATGTACACATTATGTACAATTGTGAAAGTAGGTTTTATTTTCTTAATTCCAAGCAACCTTTCATGGGCCGGTCAGAGTTGGCTCGTGGGCTGTATTTGGCCCCCGGGCCTTGATATGCCCGGGTCTGCTCTATGGTCTGCTATAGTTTGTGCTCCAGTGGGTGGTGTGAATCAAAAAGCAGGTATTGGTCAGTGTGTGTGGGCTTCCTGAAGACCTCTACTTGGAGTTGCCGGTCTTCTCCTATCGTTATGGCACAATCTAAGCTGCAAAATGTATTCGACCAAATAAACTTTTGTCCAGTCGACAAATTGAATTTCTCCTTTTGCCATAGATTCTACCTGGACGACTGAGGGATTCTACAAACATCGTTGCTACAAGTATGTTTTGTTTTCCTATGGACTCTTATGGGTTTTGCTAATAATCTGAATAAATGTTTTAATTCTTGTTGATATGCAGATTATTTCAGGCAACATAATCTTACATGTTTGTTCCCATTAACGAGCATGGTGCGTTAATGTTTATATTGCAATTCTCAGGATGTGTTTGTTTTTGTATCATTACTTGCTGCGAGATATGATGAACCAAGTGATATGCCAAAAAGAAGTATTTTGCTGTTAAATGTCAATGGTGTGATATTTTATGATTGATTTTTTTTATTTGTGTTTTTTCAGATATTATGAAACTTTTTATATTTATTTACAAGTAGAAAGTAGAACATTTGAGTGTTATATATTTTATGTGACCTGTTCAGTGAGCACCATTGATGATGTAACAAGTTGCCGCACCGTGTGGTCTTACATGATTGGTTAAATGTAAGATGGGTTATGATGTGTGAAGAATCCCTCAGTCGTCCAGGTAGAATCCATGGTAAAGGGAGAAATTCAATTTGTCAACTGGACAGTTTATTTTGCAGCTCATCCAAGCTACTTCATCAGTTCATCTAAAGTTCAGAACTGACGAAGCAGCTTGGATGAGCTGCGAAACGTCTTTGACCAAATAAACTTTGTCCAGTTGACAAATTGAATTTCTCCCTTTACTAAGATGGGTTACCTTATATGGAATTAAAAAAGTATAAGAACAATTGATTGCACGGCTGATGAAAATGCACTGCAGGATGATGTCAACCACGTCCAGCCTTCTACGAACCTGTCGCCTGGATTCGCAGAAAGGGGATGTGGCGTAAGAATGGACCATAAAAAGACTGTCCTGTGTGAGACCAGTGGGGCTCTTTCCTTTTCGTGCTTAGGCCTTGCGTGGCTCTGGTTCATCTGCTTGGTTGCATCTATGGTGTAGTACCTTTTTGCCTTTGGGCCATCCATTTTGGGCAGAAGCAACATGGTGAGGACCCGGTGTCTCAATAGCCGTGGTTGATAAACTTTTTACTACACAATTCCAGGATTCAAGTGCGGCTGGCCGAAGAGGTTATTGTGCACGTAGTAATACTGGAGATTGGAGCCTTGAGTGGAGATTGTCTTGTTTGAGCCTAAAAAGCGTCCAGGAAGACATAATTGTCCACAAGCTGGAAAGTTGACCAACAAGATCTGTGCACAGGACAGGCGTGGTTATACCAGGGTTGTGTTCCAGTGGAATGTGCCATTGGAGGTTTGAATCAATCAATAAAAAGAGCACAAAGTGATTTATTTGTACCAGTATTTTACTTTTTCTGATCCAGGTATCCATCTTTCTTCTTGAGACTCAGTCTCTCCATCTGGTAAGTTGACCTTATTATGGGCATGTTTTTGTGGACAGGTACTTCCTCACCTCTAAGTCAAATTTCTCCCTAGTGAAGACTGATAAAGAAACCTTGAACCTTGATTAGCCCTCTGATCTTCCATATGCAATTTGGGTTTGGTTAGGATTAGCTGATCTCAGTAGGTGTTCCGGGCACGTTCCACCAGGAGGAGGCCCTGGGGAAGACCCAGGACACACTGGGGGGACTATGTCTCTCCGCTTGCCTGGGAAAGCCTCATGATCCCCCCAGAAGAGCTGGGGAAGCGTGTGTGGAGAGGGAAGTCTGAGCCTCCCTGCTCAGACAATTGCCCCCACGACCCAGCCCTGGATAAAGTGGAAGAAAATGGATGGATGGAAATGTGTTATTGCCTCACCTGTGGGAGTACTAGAGGTTGGTGGTGACGTAGTAGTTGGGGCTGCGGTAGTAGTAGTTGGGGCTGCAGTAGTAGTAGTAGTTGGTACTGCAGTAGTAGTAGCACTTGGTACTGCAGTAGTAGTAGTTGGTTCTGCAGTAATAGTAGTCAGAGAGTTACAGTAAGGTGAGTTGCAGCAGGTGAGGGTTCTTTGGATAAAGCCGATGCTCGTTAACAGAGGGTTGGTGGATAAAGTGGAAGCAGCCAGACACAGATTACCAGAGGCACAGCCATGAGCTGGGACTGGAGCTCGGACCTCATTTGAGGTGTCAAAAACTGCAAACAACACAGTGTTACTATGGCAACTGTGCCTGCAGCTCCGGCCCAGGACACAGCCGCAGTGTGGAACTCACCTGTGGACGAGAAGCAGCTGGTCTCCAGAGTGTTACACGTTAACGTTGTGCTGCATGAACTTGTCACTGGGTCACAGCTGTAGCATTGCAGAGAGCCATCAGCAGGGGCCGTCGGAGCTGACACAGGAGAGACAAGAATCTATTGAAGTCTGGACAATGCTATGAACAAAACACTGGTCACTTCATCGGTCACTCACTGGGAGGGTTAGCAGAGTTACAGTTGTCTATGTTACAGCATTCAGCTCTGGCCAAAATATCAGAAGAGCCCAGGTCCAGTGAAAAGACCTGGGGCCCTGTAGCTGGACAGATACTGGAGTCAGCACAGCCCTTTATGATCTCAGTGGATGAATAGCCATACGTGGTCGCTGTGAAAATATCAGAATTCATAATTAGAGGCAGGTATACTCTCTGTTTGTACAAAACAGCTTCTATAGTGTGAACTGTTACTGTTCATCTTTGAGCATTTACCTATAATGACGGCAGAGACACACTGGGTTTCTCCGTTGGTGCAGGTAAAAGGAACTGCCACTGCACAGGTCGGGTCATATTGGTCTGTACAAGTAATGCAAGACCGTCCAGCAGCTGCAAGAGACAAGACTAAAACAGGTCTGAAACAGGGTTAAACGAGATGGAAACCTAATGACATTTACCTGAAGTGATGCACAGAACCAGAGACAAAAAAAGAGTTTTGCCTTCATTCCCGTCAGTCTGCCCCAGGGCAGCTGTGGCTACTGAAAGTATCTTACCACCACCAAGGGTGGAGTGAATGAACAATGAACTGTAAAGCGCTTTGGGGGTCATGAAAGGCGCTATATAAATGCTATGAATTATTCTTCAAGACAATCCAAAACATGCACAATAGGCTAAGGCAGTTTGGACCAAGAATAGGTCTACTTTAGTGTGTAACAATTCACCTGTCCTTGCGTGTTGAAAAGCTACAACGCAAAATCGAGGTCACGGGAGGATTCATTCACATCAGTGGGGTGAAATATGAAAATACAAAAGATGAATAATTGGCCTAATGTATCTGCCTTTTATTGGCCTCGCCAGATACAAATACCAGAATGGCCAATGTAACCCCCTCCTCTCACTCGAGCGCCCCCCAGTTCACCACAAAGCCACAAACATAAATATTAAGTCAAAACACACAAACAAAAACAGAAGCTGTTCAAAAATCACCTACCGCCTTCACCACAGTCACAAACCCCCTTTTGCTTGTCCCCCCAAAAAAGTTCCTAAATTTTTGTGCACGCCGCATAGCGTTAAGTGAGTGTTTGCAGGTGTATTTACACTACCCGAACTTCCACGATGACAGTTTTCCCCAAAGCCCAGCAGCTCCCAGGGACTCCAAGAAGGCCAGTTACTCTGCACTGCTGTTCGGCCCATAGGCCAACACCACAGTGAGAGACCTGCCCCTGATCCGAAGGCGCAAGGACACGACCCTCTCGCTCACTGGGGTGAACTCCAACACATGGTGGCTGAGCTGTGGGGCTATAAGCAAACCCACACCAGCCTGCTGCTCCCGAGAAGTTTGGTACCAGAGCCCAAGCTGTGCGTGGAGGTGAGCCCGACTATATGTAGATGGTACCTCTCAACCTCCTGCACAAGCTCAGTCACATGGGAGGAGCTCAGAGTAGAGCCGCTGCACCTCTACATCTCTACATTGAGAGGAGCAGCTGAGGTGGCTCGGGCATGTTCCAGATGCTTCCTGGATGCCTCCCTCAGGAGGTGTTCCGGGCACGTCCAACCGGGAGGAGGCCCTGGGGAAGACCCAGGACACGCTGGAGGGACTATGTCTCTCGGCTTGCCTGGGAACGCCTCGGGATCCCCCCAGAAGAGCTAGGGAAGTGTTTGTGGAGAGGAAAGTCTGGGCCTCCCTGCTCTGACAATTGCCCCCACGACCCAGCCCCGGATAAAGTGGAAGAAAAAGGATGGATGGAAATGTGTTATTGCCTCACCTGTGGGAGTACTAGAGGTTGGTGGTGACGTAGTAGTTGGTACTGCAGGAGTAGTAGTTGGGCCTGCAGTAGTAGTAGTTGGGGCTACAGTAGTAGTCGTTGCGGCTGCAGTAATTGTAGTAGTAGTCGTAGTAGTAGTAGTAATTGGTCCTGCAGTAGCAGTAGTTGGTACTGCAGTAGAAGTAGTTAGTACTGCAGTAGAAGTAGTAGTTAGTACTGCAGTAGTAGTAGTTGGTAGTGCAGTATTAGTAGTAGTTGAGGCTGCAGTAGTAGTAGTTGTTGGTACTGCAATAGTAGTAGTAGTAGTTAGTACTGCAATAGTAGTATGTGGTCCTGCAGGAGTAGTAGTAGTTGTTGGTACTGCAGTAGTAGTAGTCAGGGCTGCAGTAGTTGTAGTAGTTGGGGCTACAGTAGTAGTAGTCGGGGCAACAGCAGTAGTAGTAGTTGAGGCTGCAGTAGTAGTTGGTACTGCAGTAGTAGTAGTCGGGGCTACAGTAGTAGTAGTTGAGGTTACAGTAGTGGTTGGTACTGTAATAGTAGTTGGTGCTGTAGGAGTAGTAGTTGGTACTGTAGTAGTCGTATTTGGTGCTGTAGGAGTAGTAGTTGGTACAGTAGTAGTAGTTGGTGTTGTAGTAGTAGTAGTTGGTGCTGTAGTAGTAGTAGTTGGTACTGTAGTAGTTGTTACTGTAGTAGTAGTAGTTAGTGCTGTAGTAGTAGTTGGTGTTGTACTAATATTAGTAGTTGGTACAGTAGTAGTAGTTGGTGCTGTAGTAGTAGTTGGCACTGTAGTAGTAGTAGTTGGTGCTGTAGTAGTAGTAGTAGTAGTAGTTGGTGCTGTACTAATATTAGTAGTTGGTGCTGTAGTAGTAGTTGGGACTGTAGTAGTAGTTGGCACTGTAGTAGTAGTAGTTGGTGCTGTAGCAGTAGTAGTTGGTGCTGTAGCAGTAGTAGTTGGTGCTGTAGTAGTAGTTGGTACTGTAGTAGTAGTAGTTGGTGCTGTAGTAGTAGTAGTTGGTACTGTAGTAGTAGTTGGTGCTCTACTAATAGTAGTAGTTGGTGCTGTAGTAGTAATACTTGGTGCTGTAGTAGTAGTAGCTGGTACTGTAGTAGTTGTTGTTGGTATTGGAGTAGTAGTAGTTGGTGATGTACTAATAGTAGTAGTTGGTGCTGTAGTAATAGTACTTGGTACTGTAGTAGTAGTAGTAGTAGTTGGTGCTATAGTAGTAGTAATTGGTGCTGTAATAGTAGTTGGTACTGTAGTAGTAGCAGTTGGTGCTGTAGTCGTAGTAGTAGTTGGTGCTGTACTAATAGTAGTAGTTGGTGCTATAGTAGTAGTACTTTGTGCTGTAGTAGTAGTAGTTGGTTCTGTAGTAGTAGTAGTTGGTGCTGTAGTAGTAGTTGGTGCTGTAGTAGTAGTTGGTACTGTAGTAGTCGTATTTGGTGCTGTAGTAGTAGTAGTTGGTACAGTAGTAGTAGTTGGTGCTGTAGTAGTAGTAGTAGTTGGTGCTGTAGTAGTAGTAGTAGTTGGTGCTGTAGTAGTAGTAGTTGGTGCTGTAGTAGTAGTAGTTGGTACTGTAGTAGTTGTTACTGTAGTAGTAGTAGTAGTTGGTGCTGTAGTAGTAGTTGGTGTTGTACTAATATTAGTAGTTGGTACAGTAGTAGTAGTTGGTGCTGTAGTAGTAGTAGTAGTAGTTGGTGCTGTACTAATATTAGTAGTTGGTGCTGTAGTAGTAGTTGGGACTGTAGTAGTAGTTGGCACTGTAGTAGTAGTAGTTGGTGCTGAAGCAGTAGTAGTTGGTGCTGTAGCAGTAGTAGTTGGTGCTGTAGTAGTAGTTGGTACTGTAGTAGTAGTAGTTGGTGCTGTAGTAGTAGTTGGTACTGTAGTAGTAGTTGGTGCTGTACTAATAGTAGTAGTTGGTGCTGTAGTAGTAATACTTGGTGCTGTAGTAGTAGTAGCTGGTACTGTAGTAGTTGTTGTTGGTATTGGAGTAGTAGTAGTTGGTGATGTACTAATAGTAGTAGTTGGTGCTGTAGTAATAGTACTTGGTACTGTAGTAGTAGTAGTAGTAGTTGGTGCTATAGTAGTAGTAATTGGTGCTGTAATAGTAGTTGGTACTGTAGTAGTAGCAGTTGGTGCTGTAGTCGTAGTAGTAGTTGGTGCTGTACTAATAGTAGTAGTTGGTGCTATAGTAGTAGTACTTTGTGCTGTAGTAGTAGTAGTTGGTTCTGTAGTAGTAGTAGTTGATACTGTAGTAGTAGTAGTTGGTGCTGTAGTAGTAGTAGTTGGTGCTGTAGTAGTAGTTGGTACTTTAGTAGTCATATTTGGTGCTGTAGTAGTAGTAGTTGGTGCTGTAGTAGTAGTAGTTGGTGCTGTAGTAGTAGTTGTTGCTGCAGTAGAAGTAGTTGGTACTGCAGTAGTAGTAGTAGTAGTAGTTGGTGCTGCAGTAGTAAAGGTTGGTACTGTAGTAGTTGGTGATGTAGTAGTAGTAGTTGGTGCTGTAGTAGTAGTAGTTGTTGCAATAGTAGTAGTTGGTACTGTAGTAGTAGTAGTAGTTGGTGCTGTGGCAGTAGTAGTTGTTGCTACAGGAGTAGTTGGTACTGTAGTAGTAGTTGGTGCTGTAGTAGTAGTTGGTACTGAAGGAGTAGTTGGTGCTGTGCTAATAGTAGTAGTTGGTGCTGTAGTAGTAATACTTGGTGCTGTAGTAGTAGTAGCTGGTACTGTAGTAGTTGTAGTTGGTATTGGAGTAGTAGTAGTTGTTGATGTACTAATAGTCGTAGTTGGTGCTGTAGTAATAGTACTTGGTACTGTAGTAGTAGTAGTAGCTGGTGCTGTAGTAGTAGTAATTGGTGCTGTAGTAGTAGTTGGTACTGCAGTAGTAGTAGTTGGTGCTGCAGTAGTAGTAGTTGGTGCTGCAGTAGTAGTAGTTGGTGCTGTACTAATAGTAGTAGTTGGTGCTGTAGTAGTAGAAGTTGGTGCTGTACTAATAGTAGTAGTTGGTGCTATAGTAGTAGTACTTCGTGCTGTAGTAGTAGTAGTTGGTTCTGTAGTAGTAGTAGTTGATACTGTAGTAGTAGTAGTTGGTGCTGTAGTAGTCGTAGTTGGTGCTGTAGTAGTAGTTGGTACTGTAGTAGTCGTATTTGATGCTGTAGTAGTAGTAGTAAAAGTTGGTACTGTAGTAGTTGGTACTGTAGTAGTAGTTGAAGCTGTACTCGTAGTTGGTACTGTAGTTGTAATAGCTGGTACTGTAGTAGTTGATACTGCAGTAGTAGTAGTTGGTGCTGTAGTAGTACTTGGTATTGTAGTAGTAGTAGTAGTTGGTGCTGTAGTAGTAGTAGTTGGTACTGTAGTTGTAGTTGGTGCTGTAGTAGTAGTAGCTGGTATTGTAGGTGTAGTAGTTGGTACTGTAGTAATTGTAGTTGGTGCTGTAGTAGTAGTAGTAGTTGGTGCTGTAGTAGTAGTTGGTGCTGTAGTAGTACTAGTTGGTACTGTAGGTGTAGTAGTTGGTACTGTAGTAGTTGGTACTGTAGTAGTAGTTGGTGCTGTAGTAGTAGTAGTTGTTTCTGTAGTAGTTGGTTGTGTAGTAGTAGTAGTTGGTGCTCTAGTAGTCGTAGTTGGTGCTGTAGTAGTAGTTGGTCCTGTAGTTGTAGTAATAGCTGGTACTGTAGTAGTTGATACTGTAGTAGTAGTAGTTGGTGCTGTAGTAGTACTTGGTACGGTAGTAGTAGTAGTAGTTGGTGCTGTAGTAGTAGTAGTAGTTGGTACTGTAGTTGTAGTAGTTGGTACCGTACTTGTAGTAGATGGTACTGTATTAGTGGTTGGTACTGTAGTAGTAGTTGGTACTGTAGTAGTAGTAGTTGGTACTGTAGTAGTACTTGGTACTGTAGTAGTAGTTGGTGCTGTACTAGTAGTAGTTGGTACTGTAGTTGTAGTAGTAGGTACTGTAGTAGTAGTTAGTGCTGTTGTAGTAGTTGGTCCTCTAGTAGTAGTAATAGCTGGTACTGTAGTAGTTGATACTGTAGTAGTAGTTGGTACTGTAGTAGTAATTGGTATTGTAGTAGTAGTAGCTGGTGCTGCAGTAGTAGTAGTTGGTTCTGTAGTAGTAGTAGTTAGTACTGTAGGTGTAGTAGTTGGTACTGTAGTAGTTGGTACTGTAGTAGTAGTTGGTGCTGTAGTAGTAGTAGTTGGTTCTGTAGTAGTTGGTAGTGTAGTAGTAGTAGTAGTTTGTACTATAGTAGTACTAGTCGGTGCTGCAGTAATACTAGTTGGTACTGTAGTAGTAGTAGTTGGTGCTGTAGTAGTAGTAGTTGGTACTGTAGTAGTAGTTGGTCCTGTAGTTGTAGTAATAGCTGGTACTGTAGTAGTTGATACTGTAGTAGTAGTTCGTGCTGTAGTAGTACTTGGTACGGTAGTAGTAGTAGTAGTTGGTACTGTAGTTGTCGTAGTTTGTACTGTAGTTGTAGTAGTTGGTACTGTAGTGGTAGTTGGTGCTGTAGTAGTAGTTGGCACTGTAGTAGTAGTAGTTGGTGCTGTAGCAGTAGTAGTTGGTGCTGTAGTAGTAGTTGGTACTGTAGTAGTAGTAGTTGGTGCTGTAGTAGTAGTTGGTATTGTAGTAGTAGTTGGTGCTGTACTAATAGTAGAAGTTGGTGCTGTAGTAGTAATACTTGGTGATGTAGTAGTAGTAGCTGGTACTGTAGTAGTTGTTGTTGGTATTGGAGTAGTAGTAGTTGGTGCTGTAGTCGTAGTAGTAGTAGTTGGTGCTGTACTAATAGTAGTAGTTGGTGCTATAGTAGCAGTACTTTGTGCTGTAGTAGTAGTAGTTGGTTCTGTAGTAGTAGTAGTTGATACTGTAGTAGTAGTAGTTGGTGCTGTAGTAATAGTAGTTGGTGCTGTAGTAGTCGTATTTGGTGCTGTAGTAGTAGTAGTTGGTGCTGTAGTAGTAGTAGTAGTTGGTGCTATAGTAGTAGTAGTTGGTGCTGTAGTAGTAGTAGTTGTTACTGTTGTAGTAGTAGTTGTTGCTGCAGTAGAAGTAGTTGGTACTGTAGTAGTAGTAGTAGTAGTTGGTGCTGCAGTAGTAAAAGTTGGTACTGTAGTAGTTGGTGCTGTAGTAGTAGTAGTTGTTGCAATAGTAGTAGTTGGTACTGTAGTAGTAGTAGTTGGTGCTGTAGTAGTAGTTGGTATTGTAGTAGTAGTTGGTGCTGTACTAATAGTAGAAGTTGGTGCTGTAGTAGTAATACTTGGTGATGTAGTAGTAGTAGCTGGTACTGTAGTAGTTGTTGTTGGTATTGGAGTAGTAGTAGTTGGTGCTGTAGTCGTAGTAGTAGTAGTTGGTGCTGTACTAATAGTAGTAGTTGGTGCTAAAGTAGTAGTACTTTGTGCTGTAGTAGTAGTAGTTGGTTCTGTAGTAGTAGTAGTTGATACTGTAGTAGTAGTAGTTGGTGCTGTCGTAATAGTAGTTGGTGCTGTAGTAGTCGTATTTGGTGCTGTAGTAGTAGTAGTTGGTGCTGTAGTAGTAGTTGGTGCTATAGTAGTAGTAGTTGGTGCTGTAGTAGTAGTTGTTACTGTTGTAGTAGTAGTTGTTGCTGCAGTAGAAGTAGTTGGTACTGTAGTAGTAGTAGTAGTAGTTGGTGCTGCAGTAGTAAAAGTTGGTACTGTAGTAGTTGGTGCTGTAGTAGTAGTAGTTGGTGCTGTAGTAGTAGTAGTTGTTGCAATAGTAGTAGTTGGTACTGTAGTAGTAGTAGTAGTTGGTGCTGTGGCAGTAGTAGTTGTTGCTATAGGAGTAGTTGGTACTGTAGTAGTAGTAGTTGGTGCTGTAGTAGCAGTTGGTACTGTAGTAGTAGTAGTTGGTACTGTAGTAGTAGTTGGTACTGTAGTAGTAGTTGGTACTGTAGTAGTAGTTGGTGCTGTACTAATAGTAGTAGTTGGTGCTGTAGTAGTAATACTTGGTGCTGTAGTAGTAGTAGCTGGTACTGTAGTAGTTGTAGTTGGTATTGTAGTAGTAGTAGTTGGTGATGTACTAATAGTAGTAGTTAGTGCTGTAGTAATAGTACTTGGTACTGTAGTAGTAGTAGTAGTAGCTGGTGCTGTAGTAGTAGTAATTGGTGCTGTAGTAGTAGTTGGTACTGTAGTAGTAGTAGTTGGTGCTGCGGTAGTAGTAGTTGGTGCTGCAGTAGTAGTAGTTGGTGCTGTACTAATAGTAGTAGTTGGTGCTGTGGTAGTAGTAGTAGTTGGTGCTGTAGTAGTAGTAGTAGTTGGTGCTGTAATAATAGTAGTAGTTGGTGCTGTAGTAGTAGTAGATGGTTCTGTAGTAGCAGTAGTTGATACTGTAGTAGTAATAGTTGGTGCTGTAGTAGTAGTAGTTGGTGCTGTAGTAGTAGTTAGCACTGTAGTAGTCGTATTTGATGCTGTAGTAGTAGTAGTAGTAAAAGGTGCTGTAGCTGCAGTAGTAAAAGTTGGTACTGTAGTAGTTGG
The DNA here is from genome assembly GCA_036785185.1 of Paratrypauchen microcephalus. Taxonomy (NCBI): domain Eukaryota; kingdom Metazoa; phylum Chordata; class Actinopteri; order Gobiiformes; family Gobiidae; genus Paratrypauchen; species Paratrypauchen microcephalus. The sequence continues at coordinate 554,199 of JAVJIX010000293.1, forward strand.
TGCTGTAGTAGTACTAGTTGGTACTGTAGTAGTAGTAGTTGAAGCTGTACTAGTAGTAGTTGGTACTGTAGTTGTAGTAGTTGGTACTGTAGTAGTAGTTGGTGCTGTTGTAGTAGTTGGTCCTCTAGTAGTAGTAATAGCTGGTACTGTAGTAGTTGATACTGTAGTAGTAGTAGTTGGTGCTGTAGTAGTACTTGGTATTGTAGTAGTAGTAGTAGTTGGTGCTGTAGTAGTAGTTGTTGGTACTGTAGTTGTAGTTGGTGCTGTAGTAGTAGTAGCTGGTACTGTAGGTGTAGTAGTTGGTACTGTAGTAGTTGTAGTTGGTGCTGTAGTAGTAGTAGTTGGTGCTGTAGTAGTAGTTGGTGCTGTAGTAGTAGTAGTAAAAGGTGCTGTAGCTGCAGTAGTAAAAGTTGGTACTGTAGTAGTTGGTGCTGTAGTAGTACTAGTTGGTACTGTAGTAGTAGTAGTTGAAGCTGTACTAGTAGTAGTTGGTACTGTAGTTGTAGTAGTTGGTACTGTAGTAGTAGTTGGTGCTGTTGTAGTAGTTGTTCCTCTAGTAGTAGTAATAGCTGGTACTGTAGTAGTAGTTGGTGCTGTAGTAGTCGTAGTTGGTGCTGTAGTAGTAGTTGGTCCTGTAGTTGTAGTAATAGCTGGTACTGTAGTAGTTGATACTGTAGTAGTAGTTGGTGCTGTAGTAGTACTTGGTACGGTAGTAGTAGTAGTAGTTGGTGCTGTAGTAGTAGTAGTTGGTACTGTCGTTGTAGTAGTTGGTACAGTACTTGTAGTAGTTGGTATTGTAGTAGTAGTTGGTGCTGTAGTAGTAGTTGGTACTGTAGTAGTAGTAGTTGGTACTGTAGTAGTAGTAGTTGGTGGTGTAGTAGTAGTTGGGGCTGTAGTAGTACTTGGTACTGTAGTAGTAGTTGGTGCTGTACTAGTAGTAGTTGGTAATGTAGTTGTAGTAGTTGGTACTGTAGTAGTAGTTAGTGCTGTTGTAGTAGTTGGTCCTCTAGTAGTAGTAATAGCTGGTACTGTAGTAGTTGATACTGTTGTAGTAGTAGTTGGTACTGTAGTAGTACTTGGTATTGTAGTAGTAGTAGCTGGTGCTGCAGTAGTAGTAGTTGGTGCTGTAGTAGTAGTAATTGGTACTGTAGGTGTAGTAGTTGGTTCTGTAGTAGTTGGTAGTGTAGTAGTAGTAGTAGTAGTAGTAGTTGGTACTATAGTAGTACTAGTCGGTGCTGCAGTAATACTAGTTGGTACTGTAGTAGTAGTAGTTGGTGCTGTAGTAGTAGTAGTTGGTACTGTAGTAGTAGTTGGTCCTGTAGTTGTAGTAATAGCTGGCACTGTAGTAGTTGATACTGTAGTAGTAGTTCGTGCTGTAGTAGTACTTGGTACGGTAGTAGTAGTAGTAGTCGGTACTGTAGTTGTCGTAGTTTGTACTGTAGTTGTAGTAGTTGGTACTGTAGTGGTAGTTGGTGCTGTAGTAGTAGTTGGTACTGTAGTAGTAGTAGTTGGTGCTGTAGTAGTAGTTGGTGCTGTAGTAGTACTTGGTACTGTAGTAGTAGTTGGTGCTGTACTAGTAGTACTTGTTACTGTAGTTGTAGTAGTTGGTACCATAGTAGTAGTTAGTGCTGTTGTAGTAGTTGGTCCTCTAGTAGTAGTAATAGCTGGTACTGTAGTAGTTGATACTGTAGTAGTCGTAGTTGGTGCTGTAGTAGTAGTACTTGGTGCTGTAGTAGTAGTTGGTGCTGTAGTAGTAGTAGTTGGTACTGTAGTAGTTGGTGCTGTAGTAGCAGTAGTTGGTTCTGTAGTAGTTGGTACTGTAATAGTCGTAGTTGGTCCTGTAGTAGTTGGTACTGTAGTAGTAGTTGGTGCTGTAGTAGTTGTAGTTGGTGCTGTAGTAGTAGAAGTAGTAGTTGGTACTGTAGTAGTAGTTGGTGCTGTAGTAGCAGTAGTTGGTTCTGTAGTAGTTGGTACTCTAGTAGTCGTAGTTGGTCCTGTAGTAGTTGGTACTGTAGTAGTTGGTGCTGTATTAGTAGTAGTTGGTGCTGTAGTAGTAGAAATAATAGTTGTTGTTGTAGTAGTAGTTGGTGTTGTAGTAGTAGTAGTTGGTACTGTAGTAGTAGTAGTTGGTACAGTAGTAGTTGGTACTGTAGTAGTAGTTGGTGCTGTAGTAGTAGTAGTTGGTGCTCTAGTAGTAGTTGTAGTAGAAGTAGTAGTTGGTACTGTAGTAGTAGTTGGTACTGTAGTAGTTGGTACTGTAGTAGTAGTTGGTACTGCAGTAGTAGTAGTTGGTGCTCTAGTAGTAGTAGTTGGTGCTGTAGTAGTAGTAGTTGGTGCTGTAGTAGTAGTTGGTACTGTAGTAGTAGTACTTGGTACTGTAGTAGTAGTAGTTGGTGCTGTAGTAGTAGTAGTAGTTGGTGCTGTAGTAGTAGTAGTTGGTGCTGTAGTAGTAGTTGGTGCTGTAGTAGTACTTTGTACTGTAGTAGCAATAGTAGTTGGTGCTGTAGTAGTAGTAGAAGTTGGTACTGTAGTTGCAGTAGTTGGTACTGTAGTAGTAGTTGGTCCTTTAGTAGTAGTAATAGCTGGTACTGTAGTAGTTGATACTGTAGTAGTAGTTGGTGCTGTAGTAGTACTTGGTACTGTAGTAGCAGTAGTAGTTGGTGCTGTAGTAGGAGTTGGTACTCTAGTAGTAGTAGTTGGTGCTGTAGTAGTAGTAGTTGGTACTGTAGTAGTAGTACTTGGTACTGTAGTAGTAGTAGCTGGTGCTGTGGTAGTAGTAGTTGGTGCTGTAATAGTAGTTGGTGCTGTAGTAGTAGTAGTTGTTACTGTAGTAGTAGTAGTTGGTACTGCAGTAGTAGTAGTTAGTAATGTAGTAGTAGTAGTTGGTGCTGTAGTAGTAGTAGTTGTTGCAATATTAGTAGTTCGTACTGTAGTAGTAGTAGTAGTTGGTGCTGTAGTAGTAGTAGTTGGTGCTGTACTAATAGTAGTAGTTGGAGTTGTAGTAGTAGTAGTTGGTGCTGTACTAATAGTAGTAGTTGGTGCTATAGTAGTAGTACTTCGTGCTGTAGTAGTAGTAGTTGGTTCTGTAGTAGTAGTAGTTGATACTGTAGTAGTAGTAGTTGCTGGTGCAGTATTAGCAGTAGTAGTAGTTGGTACTGCAGTAGTAATAGTAGTAGTAGTAGTTGGTACTGCAGTAGTAGTAGTTGGTGGTGCAGTATTAGTAGTAGTAGTAGTTGGTACTGCAGTAGTAATAGTAGTAGTAGTAGTAGTTGGTACTGCAGTAGTAGTAGTTGGTGGTGCAGTATTAGTAGTAGTAGTAGTAGTTGGTACTGCAGTAGTAATAGTTTTAGTAGTAGTTGATACTGCAGTAGTAGTAGTTTGTAGTGCAGTATTAGTAGTAGTAGTAGTTGGTGCTGTACTAGTAGTACTTGGTACTGTAGTTGTAGTAGTTGGTACCATAGTAGTAGTTAGTGCTGTTGTAGTAGTTGGTCCTCTAGTAGTAGTAATAGCTGGTACTGTAGTAGTTGATACTGTAGTAGTCGTAGTTGGTGCTGTAGTAGTAGTACTTGGTGCTGTAGTAGTAGTTGGTGCTGTAGTAGTAGTAGTTGGTACTGTAGTAGTTGGTGCTGTAGTAGCAGTAGTTGGTTCTGTAGTAGTTGGTACTGTAATAGTCGTAGTTGGTCCTGTAGTAGTTGGTACTGTAGTAGTAGTTGGTGCTGTAGTAGTTGTAGTTGGTGCTGTAGTAGTAGAAGTAGTAGTTGGTACTGTAGTAGTAGTTGGTGCTGTAGTAGCAGTAGTTGGTTCTGTAGTAGTTGGTACTGTAGTAGTCGTAGTTGGTCCTGTAGTAGTTGGTACTGTAGTAGTTGGTGCTGTATTAGTAGTAGTTGGTGCTGTAGTAGTAGAAGTAATAGTTGTTGTTGTAGTAGTAGTTGGTGTTGTAGTAGTAGTAGTTGGTACTGTAGTAGTAGTAGTTGGTACAGTAGTAGTTGGTACTGTAGTAGTAGTTGGTGCTGTAGTAGTAGTAGTTGGTGCTCTAGTAGTAGTTGTAGTAGAAGTAGTAGTTGGTACTGTAGTAGTAGTTGGTACTGTAGTAGTTGGTACTGTAGTAGTAGTTGGTACTGCAGTAGTAGTAGTTGGTGCTCTAGTAGTAGTAGTTGGTGCTGTAGTAGTAGTAGTTGGTGCTGTAGTAGTAGTTGGTACTGTAGTAGTAGTACTTGGTACTGTAGTAGTAGTAGTTGGTGCTGTAGTAGTAGTAGTAGTTGGTGCTGTAGTAGTAGTAGTTGGTGCTGTAGTAGTAGTTGGTGCTGTAGTAGTACTTTGTACTGTAGTAGCAATAGTAGTTGGTGCTGTAGTAGTAGTAGAAGTTGGTACTGTAGTTGCAGTAGTTGGTACTGTAGTAGTAGTTGGTCCTTTAGTAGTAGTAATAGCTGGTACTGTAGTAGTTGATACTGTAGTAGTAGTTGGTGCTGTAGTAGTACTTGGTACTGTAGTAGCAGTAGTAGTTGGTGCTGTAGTAGGAGTTGGTACTCTAGTAGTAGTAGTTGGTGCTGTAGTAGTAGTAGTTGGTACTGTAGTAGTAGTACTTGGTACTGTAGTAGTAGTAGCTGGTGCTGTGGTAGTAGTAGTTGGTGCTGTAGTAGTAGTTGGTGCTGTAGTAGTAGTAGTTGTTACTGTAGTAGTAGTAGTTGGTACTGCAGTAGTAGTAGTTAGTAATGTAGTAGTAGTAGTTGGTGCTGTAGTAGTAGTAGTTGTTGCAATATTAGTAGTTCGTACTGTAGTAGTAGTAGTAGTTGGTGCTGTAGTAGTAGTAGTTGGTGCTGTACTAATAGTAGTAGTTGGAGTTGTAGTAGTAGTAGTTGGTGCTGTACTAATAGTAGTAGTTGGTGCTATAGTAGTAGTACTTCGTGCTGTAGTAGTAGTAGTTGGTACTGCAGTAGTAGTAGTTAGTAATGTAGTAGTAGTAGTTGGTGCTGTAGTAGTAGTAGTTGTTGCAATATTAGTAGTTCGTACTGTAGTAGTAGTAGTAGTTGGTGCTGTAGTAGTAGTAGTTGGTGCTGTACTAATAGTAGTAGTTGGAGTTGTAGTAGTAGTAGTTGGTGCTGTACTAATAGTAGTAGTTGGTGCTATAGTAGTAGTACTTCGTGCTGTAGTAGTAGTAGTTGGTTCTGTAGTAGTAGTAGTTGCTGGTGCAGTATTAGCAGTAGTAGTAGTTGGTACTGCAGTAGTAATAGTAGTAGTAGTAGTTGGTACTGCAGTAGTAGTAGTTGGTGGTGCAGTATTAGTAGTAGTAGTAGTTGGTACTGCAGTAGTAATAGTAGTAGTAGTAGTAGTTGGTACTGCAGTAGTAGTAGTTGGTGGTGCAGTATTAGTAGTAGTAGTAGTTGGTACTGCAGTAGTAATAGTTTTAGTAGTAGTTGATACTGCAGTAGTAGTAGTTTGTAGTGCAGTATTAGTAGTAGTAGTAGTTGGTAGTGTATTATTATTATTAGTAGTAGTTGGTACTGCAGTAGTAGTAGTAGTTGTAGCAGACTGTCCAGCAGCTGCAAGAGACAAGACCAGGTTAGACCAGGACTAAAACAGGTCTGAAACAGGATTAAATGAGTTGGAAACCTAATGACATTTACCTGAAGTGATGCACAGAACCAGAGCTGAGACAAAAAAGAGTTGTGCCTTCATTCTTCAAGACAATCCAAAACGTGCACAAGGCTAAAGAAGTCTGGACCAAGAACAGAAGTACTTCAGTCTGATTCCCAGTTAGAAGATTCTTCCTCATCTGTTCTCTGCAACCAGCTCAACTTTTGATCAAAAATAATACAGGCTCACCCTTTTTCTGTCCGCTGACACAATAGGCTTAAAAAGAGATGCAACAGCATATAATTATGAGGAATCACCAGGGAATGTTTTGTTGTAATTAATGATCAGGTCACACACACCTTAGTTGATTTAGTAAATAGTCCTACATTACGCAAAACTTACTCTTGTAAGCTTTAAGGTGTGTTATAATAACTGCTAAAAGTACTTTGTTGTTCCCATGGCATCCATGTGTGAATAGTCCATGTTGGGGGTGGGTGGGGTCTTTGATGATGGAGGCAGCTCTCTTGTGGACTCTGCGATGGTAGATGCTCTGCAGAGACAGTTGAGGAGTTGAGGGTTGAGGAGTCCTGGAGTCCAGGCCTCATTTGCATGACAGCCCTCCCCCATCACTGACATCACTGTGGTGGGCAGCATGTTTCCCAGGGTCACACGCGCCCCCCCCAGGGGGGCCCACCCCACTATTTGAGAAGCACCGGTTGTAACACCACCCACTCACCACCCAGGAGGGTTCATGGGGGCTGGTGCATTGTGTTCTGGGTGGCAGATCTGCTGCCCCCGCAACCCAGAAATGGAAAAAGCGGAAGATGGATGGATGGTTCTAACAGTTTGCCGTGTTGTCCAATAATTCACGTATCCACGTGTATGCGCATATCGCATATCCATGGTCTTTCGGAGCTCTGGAGAAACGGACATGTCCCGAACATGTCCCGAACGTGTCCCGAATGTGTCCCAAATGTGTCCCGAGGCGAGAGTTCAGATTCAGATTTCAGATTTCAAGTATTTATTGTCATTGCACAAGAAAGAACAACGAAAGTGTGTTTGGAGCATCCACATACGTAGTTGTATAGTGCGAAATAGTAAATTGCAAACCCCGTGAAATAAATATCCCTCAATAACCCCTAAATAACCCCAGTGTAAACATTTGTAAACATTTGACACCAGTACAGCAGTATTGGCAGCAGCATCAGGGCATGTAATTAATATTGTCATTAAAATGCTTCTTACTTACCAAGCAAGCAGGTTATGTAGCAAGTTACGGATTTTCTCCATTTTCATTGTTCTTATTCGCGTGGTTTGGTGGTTTGGTGGTTTGGTGAAGTGCGCTCACGCTCGCACTATCACTGGTCACAATGGAACTTGTCCGGACATGTTTATCGTTCAAATGATCCATCAGGCCAGAGCAGCTTCGGTGATCGGAAAATTCTTTTTGACAAAAGCTCCAAATCACGGTGTTCTTGTTGATCGTCCCGTCTTCATTCTTTTTATAAATAAAGTTGCCGTTCAAAGGCCCTGGCAGCGATTCGCTCGCCTCGCCCCCTGAGTCGAGTCCATGTCAGTTGTTTCGGTAACACTTTATAATAACGGTTGCTTATAAAGCATTAGTAAAGCATTAGTAACACTTAGTAAATAATGAACTAATTATTACTAAATATTTAACAAAACATTTACAAATATTTGTTAATGAGTAAGAAATATATTAACAAATATTTGTAATGGGTAACAAATACTTAGTTAATAATGAACTAATTATTTAGCAAAACATTTACAAATATGAACTAATTATTACTAACTATTTAACAAAACATTTACAAATATTTGTTAATGAGTAAGAAATATATTAACAAATACTTGTTAATGTTAATGAGTAAGAAATACTTAGTAAATAATGAGTAACAAATACTTAGTAAATAATGAAGTAATTATTTAACAAAACATTTACAAATATTTGTTAATGAGTAAGAAATATATTAACAAATATTTGTTAATGAGTAAAAAATACTTAGTAAATAATGAGTAACAAATACTTAGTAAATAATGAACTAATTATTTAACAGAACATTTACAAATATTTGTTAATGAGTAAGAAATACATTAACAAATATTTATTAATGACAATGAACTAATTATGTTTTTGTAAATGATTATATACAAAAGCTCACTTCAATATGTGTAACTCACTATTACCATTTATAAATTATCTGTTCATGTCTACAAACTATTAACAAAGCTTTTTGGACCCGCTAATATAAAGTGAAAACACATCCTCATATACAAAAGCTCACTTCAATATTTGTAACTCACTATTACTGTTTACAAATGATCTGTGAAAACATCATATAAGCTTCAAACTATCCTATCACAATTACCTTTTACAAATCTTTTGTTCATGTCACCAATGTATTCATAAAATCTCAAACTTAGCCATGATTATTTTGTATTTTATTAGCTTATGTCATTTATTATCAGGTTGATCACAGATACAGAACAAAATATAATACAGAACAAAAATAAATTAACACTGGCATTTCATTTGTATAACATGAAAACATTATATTAAGAGTTAACTTTGAACATTTTGGCAATGTCATGGAAGAGGCGGCCTAGGGGTCCATTACGATAACATTTCCCCAGCCACTCCTGCCATTCGATCACTGCCAGATTTCCCTGCAGCACTTCTGTGCGATTTCCCCGCAGCCTCCAAACTCTTTCTTTGTAGGTTCTCCAGGCCCTCTCTATATGTTGGGTGTGTGCTCCTGTTTGGGCATCCACAAATGAAACACTGTGATTCACGGTAAAATGCCTATAGCCTACCTGGGGTAGCTGTCTATAGGCACGCCACTCATCACTGATTATTGTTGATCCTCTCCTTGCATGGTGGACTATCAGAGGCACCAGGTCTCTCCTTGTTCTCCTTTCCACCAGGCGGAGAACTGGCTTTGTCCTGGTGCCTCGTTTATATACTCCCATCATGCCGAACACCCACTTCATTCTCTTCCAGGCACCAGCCACTCTGCCTCTACCATACTGAAAATCAAATGCTAACCCCATGAGCAATGTACAAAAAAACATCTTCATGGAACAAAGACTGACTCTAAAAGCAATGTAAATAACCCTGTTTATACTATGCCATGTAATTGTAAGCTAATAATCACAGTAAGTGTACTTACCTTTCTCTTGTGCCGGAAAGCACTTTCATCTATTGTGATGAACTGCTTTCGTCCCCCAATGCGCTGTCCTGTTCTCCTTTTTAACTTCTGCATTGCAGCCACACAGACCTCACGGATTTTTTTGGCCATCTTTGTCAGCGATTTGGAACTTCCCGTGATGCCATCTTCCATCATGTCAACCTGACGTAGCCGGAGTCCTTGACAGAACCTTAAAATTTAGGAAATTTCATGAAAAACAGAAGCAGCAGGACATGTGCAATAGCCAGTTTAACCTCCTGAGACCCGGCCCATTATTTTGTGTCTTTTATAGTGGACATTGAATTAACCAGTCTTTTAAGTGTTTAGAGATGCACTCTAGTTTGTGGCTGCACTATGATAAATAAATACATAAATAAATAAACCAGGTCTCAACTAGGACTAAACCAGGACTAAATCAGGAATAAACCGAGACAAAATAGGACAAAACCAGGAGAAAATCAGGACTAAGCCAGGTCTAAGTCAGGTCTAAACCAGGACTAAACCAGGTCTGAACCAAATTTGATTCAGGTTTAAACCACGTCTAAACCAGGAATAAACCAGGTCTAAACCAGGTCTAAACCAGGTCTAAACCAGGTATAAACTAGATCTAAACCAGGAATAAACCAGGTCTAAACCAGATCTAAACCAGGTATAAACTAGATCTAAACCAGGAATAAACCAGGTCTAAACCAGATCTAAACCAGGTCTAAACCAGATCTAAACCAGGACTAAACCAGGTCTAAACCAGGACTAAACCAGGAGTAAACCAGGTCTAAACCAGGTCTAAACCAGGTCTAAACTAGGTCTAAACCAGATCAATACATAAATAATAATATAATAAATAAATAAATAAATAAATAAGAAATTAAGATGTTGGTCATCAAAAAAACATGTTTGATTTAACACGATTACAGTCCATTACAGAGGACACGTTACAACATTATGAATAAAATTAAAATTAACAAAATGTAAATGCTAAAGTGTTCATTTACCTCCAAATAGAAAAAAAAATAAAAAATTGAAATACACTTTTTTCTTCGGGTCCCAGGAGGATATGAAGACTCCATAGCTTTTTATCGGTGTTGTACCTCAAGGAGAACTCACATGAGGCAGCAACACATTTAATTGTTTTATTTTGTAAATGGCCCTTAGGTACTAAACCTGCTACTTTTATCATGAGTTGATCACTTACACTAATACACTTCAGTAGTCATTGAACTCCAAGTCAAAAGTATATCACATAACCATATAACAACCCTAAACAAGCCATTGTTGGTGTGTGGAACATGATTGATGTTACCATTAGGGTCATTCATAAGTCAAATGGAGGTTCTCAAAAATCCCAGGAGTTTTTTTTTTCTATTTTAAGTTATTAAACCATGACCTCTTCCTTTTTCTCCATTTTGTTATACAATGTTAAAGGAAAAGTTTGGTATTCAGTCTACTTCAGATTTGCTGCGTATGTGCACTGTCAGTTGATGGGAAACACCAATGTGTTCACATTTGAAGTATGTTTTTTTTTTTTTTTGATGTAGGCCTATGTTATTTGCTACATAATAATGTCACAAATGTCCAAGTTTATCTCTTGTAAATGTGTTAATTTTTCCTCGAAATATTACCTCCCTCTCTATATTGCCCTAATATGCCATCATACCATTCACATCTGGAAAAAAAAAAAAAAATCCAAAAAAGGAGAAGAAAAGAAACACAAACTTCAGCCAGTTGAACAGGGTGATTTTAGAGCGGCTAAAAATGGACCTGTCCCTGATGGACTTCTTCACTTTTCTGTGGTGCCTTTGACCTGTAAGACCTCCTGTAAGGAAAAAGTGTTCATCCCATTCCCTTGCAAAACAATTTGCCTTAACTTAACCTTAACATGACTTACCATTCAAAGCAGTCATTGCAATCGCTCCTTCTCATCTTCATTCTATGTCCACATTTATTGCATTTCATCTTCTTAGCAAGAATTTTTTTCTTCTGCAACCATTTAATCAGCCGCAAATGTCTTTTCTCTGTTTTCTTTCCCTCTGTAAGCTCTTTCAGTTTTCTAGCTAAGTGAGTCATGTTTCTTACGATCTGTTATGTGTGCCCGCCAGAATTTCATTTATTACGACATGCATGGTCCCTCCCACTCAACCAATCAGACCTAAAAATATAAATAATGTTATCTATCATTAATTCAGGACTCGTGTTTTAAAAACAATTTGATCATATTATTTTTGCATTGTTATTACGTCTGAATAAATAATTATAATCATAGGCATAATATATTATACTATTAGATGAGATCACTCTGATTGGTTGTTTCAGAAGCGTGACTTTGGCAGTGCGGGAGAGATTGGCAGTAGCGCCAGAACGTGTTAGTCTACTTTCGTTATGGCTGCGCGTAGACATGGGACGCGGCGACAGCGCAAACTTATCGCAAATTATCTTGGGGCCGCTGAAGATTCTGCAGCTCCCGACACTCTGGCAGAACCAGAGAGCTTTTTGGAGGAAAGGTTGAGCGAAGAGGACAGTGGCTGTAGCACAGGTAAGCATTTTCATCTGTGTGGATATTTGTATTACGCAACCTGTTAAATATAATATCAGGGCTCTCAAGTTTTGAGCGGGGTCGTGCGTGAGACTGCGTAATTTTCAAGGATTCAAATTTCTCATATTTAGTACTGTACATTACACCTTTTAATGTGGCCCAAAGGAACGGCTATTTGGTCATTTAGCTGCGTCATTCAACCAACTAGCCAAAAGTTCGCTAGCAATACTAGCCGATTGGTTTAACTTTTTGTTGGGTCGGCATTTCATTTAATCGTTGTTCTGGTACGGCGTGCTTTAAAATCCAGCTCAGGCCCCGTTTACACGTGCTAGGTATTTTGAGAAACGAATACAGTGTTACCTCACCTTACGAAAGACCCTACATACGAAAAATCCAAGTTACGAAACACCTTCACGTCAAATTCACGTCAATTCAAGTTACGAAACGCGAAATCTCAAAAATTAAATTAATGCGAGCTCAGATGCACGCCCCGAAACGTAAATACACTTTATCAACACACACGGGGTTAGGTTCCAGAGGTGGCCTGCGGTGGGAGAGGTCTAGCTAACTACTTAACTACTAAAATCACCCATTTTATCTCATTATATTGTCATTTTCATGAATCCATGTGCAGTTTAGTTGTTGTCTTCATTATTTTTCTCATGTCTTTAAAGTTAGAGCAGTAGGACAACTTTGTATTTTGCAATTGTTCTACATGTTTTAGGGCTGTAAATGCCTCACCACACACATTCTACGCTTTTCTCAGACTGGAGTTGGGCTTTTCTCGCATTTCTCTCTCGTTTGAACACTCGAACTTTCATAGATTTTCAATGGAATGTGTTGATAGTGAAGCGTGGGGGGGCACGGCTCAATATAGCGCCGAACGAACGAGGGGAGCGGAGACACAGGATTACTATCAACAACACATCATCAGTATGGTAAAACTCACCTGTCTCATGACGGTCTAAACCCAGCTCACGTTCCCTTAGTGAGTGAACAATCCAACGCTTGGTGAATTCTGCTTCACAATGATAGGAAGAGCCGACATCGAAAAATCAAAAACCGACGTCGACACAGCGCGGGATGGAGCCGCGGCGCCCGGGCCGTGCCTCCCCCTCGGGGCCGCGCGGCTCGGCCCGCCTGCGCGGGCCAAGCACGGGGTGATTTAATCCTGGTCTGGTCCCGGTTTGGTCCGGGTCTGGACCTGATCCGGTCCTGGTTTAGACCTGGTCTAGACCTGGTTTAGTTCTGGTCTAGACCTGGAAGTCACATAGAAGCAGAACCCACCCCGAGCGAGACCCCGCGGTCTTGCCCGCCAATAGAGCACCTTTCTCGGCCTGTTAGCTCACAGTGTCAGCCCCCCGGCTCTGGAGGTCAGATAGAACTAGAGCCCGCCCCGCCCCGCCCCGCTCTTATTCCCGCTGAAAGAGCGTCTTTCTCGGCCTCTTAGCTCTAGCGCGGAACGCGCAAGGAGCGCGGGGACACGAGCAACGCGCTCCTCCAACGGCACTGCCATGTCCCGGGATAATCCTGGTTTAGTCCAGGTCCAGTCCAGGCTTAGACCTGGTTTAGTTCTGGTCTAGACCTGGTTTATTCCAATCAAGACGCAGAACACAAATGTTACACTATAAAAAAAAACCTTGGAACGGATCAGGCCTTTTCCATTGAAATAGCTACTCAACTTACGAAAAATTCACGTTACGAAACCACTTCTGGAACGAATTAATTTCGTAAGGTGAGGTACCACTGTACTGGTAGGCTATCAGAGTGTTATTACCATATTTGAAAATCCAAAAAATATTTTCTTATCTAACTGTTAAAGAAATCATTCAGTGATGGAGAAACTGGAGGCAAGTTTAAAAAAAAAGGGTTAAAGACATAGCCTATGTACAGTTTTAAGGAATACTATTGACATGTTCTCCCCTTCTTTGTCTGTCATGCAGCGACAGCCCCAACTGCGATGAAACAGCTTGAAAAGGTCAAACAAAGAGAGACTTTTCTAAAAAGAAAACTAGATGAGCTGACAGCAGAAAGGGACACTCTTTTGGAGGAGTTGTCACAGTGTAAGTATTGTAGTTAAATTATTAGAGTAAAGCTTTATTTAATGACCCACTGGGCAAGAACAACATAACAAAGAGTAACAAATTATACACTTTATAATGTACCAACCAAACAAACTTTTTTGAACAGTCTGCTTATGCTGAATATGAAACCTATTCCCCAAAATAGTTGCACAAGTGAAAAATCGTCTCAAAATGAGCCAAAAATCAGACAGTGTAAGCCCAGCTGTGGACACAGACACACATGCAAAATCATACAATAACAAATCCATGTTGTAAAACACTTACTTGCCTGGCAATCAAGCAAGATTGTACATACTGACTATATCATACATCACAAGAAACAAAGTGATGATGTCGCAACTGTGTTTTAATGTTATGCCTTTTCCTCTGCAATAGACAAGAAAAAAAGCTGTGCCGCAACTGTGGATATGTCCGAATCAGAGATGTCAGTCTCTTCATCAACTTCCATAGAGAGAGGGGGGGGGGTGATCTTATAAAACGATCATCCCTTCTTCCATCCCTTGTGGCATTTTATCAGTGCATGTGGAAATTACTTCTATTTAACACTGGAAATAGAATTACCATTCGACATTTAGGGGGCTTTGTGATAATCAGCCTATTGCCTATGTGATAGTAGGTTACCGTGAGCGAGGCTGTTCAGTCGGGACGGTGCGTGCGGGACCCGCGTGTGCCGCGAGGAGTTTTATTCATAACCTTGCTCGCGCCAGATGAATGGAACAGCATCATGGCCAAGCGGAGTGGACAGCTGGACCTAAGGAACTTCTGTTTTAAGATAGCAAGGAACAACGATTCAGAAGGTAAGTCAAGAGTCATCAGTCATGCTTTTTATGAGCATACAACCAATGTAAGCTAATTTAATTTGTGGACCGACATAGCGATAACAACACATAGCTAATAATGAATGCTAGTTTGGAGTCTATCTTACACTTTCTATCTAGCAAGACTGAAAGGCTGAAATGAAACCGGTTGATGCTAGGTAGTGAAGTATCTAAACGACGCGAACATTTGCGTTATTGAACGGAGGAATCCTTGACTAATGCTACTGCAGTAAGGAGATCTTGCATTGCCGCGGTCGTTAGCCGTGGACGTGGTCCCGAGGTCTCATACTCGAAGCCCCAGGTGAGACGCGTGGCCTCGCGCCGGTACGGTGAGCAGGTGCACCGTATCCGCGCACACAATTCTCCGGGAGGTTAATGCGCATCGGGAAGTAGCCGCAGTTTTTCACGTTTTTTTTTAAAATCCCAATCCGTCACTGATCAAGGCTAATCTGTATTTGTCTGTCTGTAAATGTGCTATAGAAATAAAACTGACTTGACTTGACCACTGCTGTTTTCTACAGCTGACAGTCCACAGCAACATGCTGCAACTGGAGCTATCTACCTACCTCTGTATATATTTGTCTGTATTGGCTTCATCTGCATAGACTTACTTTTGACTAGTCCATCTTTCTACAGTTATCTCATTTTTTTTTCTGTCTGGCTACCTCAAGTAAAAAAAAAATCTCAGTTTACATTTATGTTTTATATTAATAAATTTGGAAGATGCTGTTTTTAAATTTGTTCTTGCATTTGAAATAAAAATGGACTTTACTTCACATGAGAAGATTCAGAAATGTTTGCTGAAGTTTTAATAGACAATAATTACAAAAAGATTTATTACAAGTACTATGAGTATGAAGTAATTTGTCTTCTCAATTGTATTATTGCATTGTTGTTTACATAATAATCTCTAGATGTCTATAGTTAAGTGGTTATTGTTTCTTTCCGATAAATAGTATTGTCTTGTGGAGGCCATGCAACTGAGAATACAAGCTATGAATCACATGGGATTTAGGATTTGCCATGTCTAGCAAGCCTAAAATGGACTAGAATGCAGGAAATTGCATCTAAGAACTGCAAAATTTTCTGGAGGAGGGCCCCCACACCCCCCGCTGGAAAAAAAAAAAAAAAAGTCACACACACACACACACACACACACAAACACACACATATATATATATATATATATATATATATATATATATATATATATATATATATATATATGTGTGTGTGTGTGTGTGTCACATAAAAAAAAGAAAAATTTCACCATCCCCCCTGGTTTCATTTTACAACTCGACTACTGAGGAGAGGTATTTTCCAATTTTTCATTTTTCTTGTTTAGATTCAATGTGCTTTTGAATTACAATACGTTGTAGTGTTTGTGCAGCATTTTATTAATTGTAATGGCTAAAACACTGCAAAATCTGATACAAAGTCAGGCATTTTATATCAAACACATCTCGAAGGCTTGCAGACTCCTGGAGGGACAAACTGTGAAAGGGTTTTAGTTATGACTATCAATTATGGCTAATAGGTGCAAATGTAATATCTCTCTGTTTATCCTGTAGCAAAATGGATTTAGCTAATACTGTAGTAGATGGGAAATAACAGTAGGTTTTTAAAGTCATAAAGTACACACTTGCATACATAAGTTAAAGGTGGGGTAGGAGATCCTGGAAAGACAGTTCGAGCAAGCTAAATTTGAAAATACACCTCTTCAGACTCCCCACTGAAGTCACACCTCCAGAGCACAGGAGGAGCATACACCAGAACTTACACAAATCTGATGTATGGCTTTGGAGTACTTAAAATTCCATTGTATGTGCAATCACACAAAAGTCCAATTATCTCTGTTGGGCATGGCCATGGCATTGTGTCGACCTTTTTTGTTCGTCTTAGTGAGATACACATCCCTACCAAACTTCATGCATGTAGCTGAAAGTGTATGCCAACCACAAGGCTCCATGCGTTAGGGGGTGCTATAGTGTTCTTGGGCCCAAAATTACAGGAGTTTTCCTAAATGGCAAACTCCTCAAAAAGGCTCAAACGTGTGAGGAGAAAAAACAATAATAATAATAATAATAATAATAATAATAATAATAATAATAAATACGAAAGAATAATAGGGTATTTGTGGCTTCTGCACCACAAATATAAATCGCACCTGAGCATTAGTCGCAGGACCAGCCAAACCATTAAAGTAAAGGGTGACTTACAGTCCAAAAATATGGTAACTCATTCTTGGTGCTTTTGTGTGTGTTTTTATGTATTTGTAGCCACGACTCCCGAGGATATATTGAAGCGCTACAGGAAGGTGCTACATGCATACAAAAGAGGAAAAAACCTCCGGGACTCTTACAGATCCGTGGGAGTGGACAGAAATACAATCTGCTGTGGAGCGCCAATTGTGGAATTGACAATTGTCTCCCCTACAAAGTTTGAGGAGCTTTATGGACATTTTTCCCAACGAGAAAAACTGTCCCGTTTCATTGAGAAGTGCCAGGAAGACATCACAAATGACCCTGACCTAATTCAGAAAGTTGAGGTGAAAAAGAAAAGTGGGCAACTTCTTCCCCTTAAAAAGAGGCTATAGGTCCAAGGCTGCTATTATATTTCATTATTGTTAAAGTTAATAGTTTGTATTTCCTCAATAGTTTGTTTGAAGATGTGTGAAGAGTCCCTCAGTCGTCCAGGTAGAATCCATGATAAAATCAGAAATTCAATTTGTCAACTGGACAAAGTTTATTTGGTCGAAAACGTTTCGCAGCTCATGCACGCTGCTTCGTCAGTTCTGGTTAGAGTGCTGGTTAGACACTGCTTATATCTAGCTGCAGGGAGGAGCTAACTATACTGAAATTATTCTGAAACTATCTCACCTATTTGTAATTTGTTATTGAGTCATTGTGTTATTGCGTTAACCATGCCCTGTGGAGGCCCTGCGGTTTCATTTGTTTTTTTGTTTGTTTGATTTTCTGACTTTAAATAAAATATCAGTTTATTATATATGCAAAAGTCATTTGTAAATATCAACATATCATTTGTAAACAGTAATAGTGAGTTACACATATTGAAGTGAGCTTTTGTATATGAGGATGTGTTTTCAGTTTTCACTTTATATTAGCGGGTCCAAAAGCTTTGTTAATAGTTTGTAGACATGAACAGATTATATGTAAAAGGTAGTAGTGTGTTACACATGTTGAGGTAAGTTTTTGTATATAATCATTTACAAAAACATAATTAGTTAGGTTGTCATTAATAAATATTTGTTAATGTATTTCTTACTCATTAACAAATATTTGTAAATGTTTTTTTTAAATAATTAGTTCATTATTTACTAAGTATTTGTTACTCATTAACAAATATTTGTTAATATATTTCTTACTCATTAGCAAATATTTGTAAATGTTTAGTTAAATAATTACTTCATTATTCACTAAGTATTTCTTACTCATTATTTACTAAGTATTTGTTACTCATTAACAAATATTTGTAAATATTTTGCTAAATAATTAGTTCATTATTAACTAAGTATTTGTTACCCATTAACAAATATTTGTTAATATATTTCTTACTCATTAACAAATATTTGTAAATGTTTTGTTAAATATTTAGTAATAATTAGTTCATTATTTACTAAGTGTTACTAATGCTTTACTAATGCTTTATAAGCAACCGTTATTATAAAGTGTTACCGTTGTTTCTTTATTTGTTTGATTAGCGGTGCAGGTGGAAGTGACGCCACTGCCAAGTCGCCTACAGGTCCTTCAATGGGACAAATTTAAAATATGCATTGAATTGTCGCTCATAATTAATTGTGTTAATTTTTATAACGTGTTAATTTGCAGTGTAATTAATAATAATAAAAAAATAATAAAAATAATAATAAATTAATAATAATAATAATAATAATAATAATGGATCAGTTTTATATAGCACTTTTCTGGACACTCACACACTTAACCGCATATTTATACCTGTGCAATTTTCTGTTTATTTTGGTCTTGATCCAGCTCTGACATTGTGTTTGATTATTTATAAATGTTTTCTTTTATTCTGATTTGAAATTACAAATTGTAAAAAGCTTCACTGTTTGGTTACATTTGCAATGTGACTGACTCGCCATTAAATATAAACCACAGTAATGAAACATAATAGATAAACAACTACAGCATTTTATTTACAGAGTGTACGGCAAGGGTCACCAACCTTTTTGAGGCTGAGTGCTACTAGTATGAAGGGCTACACAGGACCTGCTTGCTACAAACTTCCTAAATAACAAAACTGCATGGATAACTAACATTATAATAGTGATATTAAAATAGCAGAAGTTATTATAACACTATGTGAAGTGATTGCTCACATATCAATAATAATTATTTTCCACAATTATCAGTCATTTACACAGCAATAATTTTGACCAAGGTGTCAACTCCCTGCGTTGTTGTCTTCAGTGGCAGAAGTGTGAGCAGTTCTTTTGTAGAAAAATCAACACCATTCGGATAAATATGATCAGCTGAGCTGTGCTGGGAGACGGGTCTGTCCCCGCGGCTCTGTGGATCTCCGCTGTTGGCTGCACTATCCTGGGAGACGGGTCTGTCCCCGCGGCTCTGTGGTTCTCCACTGTTGGCTGCACTATCCTTTGAGACCGGTCTGTCCCCGCGGCTCTGTGGATCTCCGCTGTTGGCTGCACTATCCTGGGAGACCGGCCTGTCCTCGCGGCTCTGTGGATCTCCACTGTTGGCTGCACCATCTGTCCCCGCGGCTCTCTGGCCGCTCCGGCTCTGTGGCTCGCTGCCGCCGGGCGCACGTTAGCCTAGCCTGGTCGTTGCTATCGTTAGCTGCTGGCTAGCGGCTCGCTAGTCAGTAAGCTGTTGTCATTGTAGTTTCAAAATTCATCAAATTTGCCACATTTCACTCGATTTTACACATGATCTGCACCTTGACACGGTAAAATGACTTTTCTTCGTGCAGTGTTTGTTTTGGTTTCTCTTTTGTCCACTTCTGAGGTCAAGGGCAGTGGTCAACGTGTGCACCATTGGGGTGCCCCGCCCTCCTCAAGGTCCTTCAGGGACATGCTCATTCTTTGACTGGCCGACAAAGTTGTTGCTGTTCAGTCACGTGCCAGTCAAAAAACACTATTATCTGTTACACTTAATGTCTTTTTATGTTCTTGAAAAGTGCTTCATGTGGAATGGCACCTCTTCTAGTAAAACCATTAAATCAAACAATGAGGAATTTGTGACTAAACTAATAACCAGGAAGAAATGTATTATCTTACTATTACTCTTGCTCTCAGGCAATGTAGAACCAAATCCAGGCCCCCAGATAAATCATATTGATACTCCTGAAGAATTTAGAACCAGATCAGGTCTTGGTATTATACATATAAATGTTCGTAGTCTGTTGCCCAAATTAGATGAAATCAAAATTTGGATCAAATCCTCTGATACTGACATTCTTGTACTTTCTGAAACATGGCTGAATAAATCTGTCTCAAACAAGGACATCTTTATATCAGGATATAATATCTTTCGTTGTGACAGACCCAAAAAAGGTGGAGGTGTAGCCATCTATATAAAAAATAAATTTAATGCCACTGCCCTTTCCTCCCTGTCCGTTCAGAAGCAATTTGAATTTCTTGCCCTGAAACTTGAATTCTCAAAGGGTCAGTGTCTCACAGTTGTGGGCTGTTACAGACCCCCATCAGCTTGCAGTGAGGCCCTTGCATCACTGTTTAATCAGGTGATGGCTTTAAATTGTAATGAACTAGTACTGATAGGCGACATGAATCTTGATTGGTTGTCGACAAAATCTGAGAGTTTAAAATCTGTCTGTGATTCTTTAAACATGGTTCAGCTAATAGATAGCCCTACCAGGCCTAATATAAAGTATCCCTCTAGATCGACCCTCATTGATTTAATTATGACAAACACCCCACACAAATACACCGACATAGGCATTTTTGCTAACGATATAAGTGATCATTGTGCCATTGCCACTATCAGAAATGTTAAATTACCGAAAGCAAAACCTTGTATCATTGTAAAACGAGATCTTAAACATTTTAATGATCAAGCATTTATCCATGATCTATCCAATTTCGAGTGGAGTAGTGTCCCTGTTTGACAATGTTGATCTAGCATGGCAGTACTTTTATGAAGAATTAATAAGACTTATCAACAAACATGCTCCCTTGCGAACTTACCGAGTTAAAGCGCGAAAAAATCCTTGGTTTTCCCTTGATATTGACAATCTCCTTAAAGATAAGGATGCCGCTTGGGCTAGGGCAAGGAAAAGTAAGTCTGAAGTTGATTGGCTCAGATTCAGACAAATGAAAAATAAATGCACTTCGTCAATTAAAAGAGCAAAATCAGATTTCTATCTTTCAGAAACAACAAATAACTTAAATGACCCCAATAAGTTTTGGAAAACTGTGAAGTCAATTTCTAACCCAACACAAGACAGTGATCTTCCAAATTTCTTAATCAAAGATGGAAAAAACATAACGGATAAATCTACCATGCTAAATCATCTCAATGAACACTTTATATCAGCAGGTTCACTTTTCGATTCTTTACATCCTGATCCTTCAAGCCGTGTTTCAAATTTTGATTCTTCAAATAACTGCCCTTTCGAACACAGATTTTATTTTAAAAATGTGTCTGTGTCTGATGTTCTTAACGAACTTAAAAATCTGGACATCAAGAAAACAGCTGGGCCAGATAAGTTGGACTCTTTATTTTTAAAGTTGGCTGCTGATTTTATTGCTGAGCCTTTGTTGCATATTTTTAATCTAAGCTTGACTTCCAGCAAAATTCCGAATGTCTGGAAATCTGCTTCTGTGCTTCCTCTTTTAAAAGGAGGTGACCCTTCAGAAGTCAACAATTACACACCAATCTCTAAATTATGTAATGTGGCAAAAGTCTTTGAAAAGCTGGTCAGTGACCAACTGAAAGTGTTTTTAGAATCACACAACATTTTAACTGATTTTCATCTGGTTTTAGAAAAAAGCACAGCACTGTCACAGCCTCTTTCAAAGTTTTAAATGATTTTATCCTTGCACTTGATCGCAAACATTATTGTGCTGCTTTGTTCATTGATTTGTCCAAGGCCTTTGATACTGTGGATCACTCTCTCCTAGTTAACTCCTTGAACAGTATAGGCATGTCAAACCAAGCTGCTGATTGGTTTGCTGACTACATGTCAAATAGAAAACAGAGTGTGCACATGTCTGGATCTTTTTCAACTTCCCTTAAAGGGACAGTGTGTAAGATTTTTACCCGTTAATTACCAAAAATGAAGATACCCATTCAAAAATACATTGTTTTCCAATCCTTTTCACTTCCATCATGAAATCAAAGTATTCTTTTTAACTTAGATATAGTCACATAAAGTGGGGATCTTCCCCATATAGAGGCAGCCATTTTGAATACGAGAGCCGCAGAAGGACATGCATTTTGGTCTCCCCATTCAATAGTGCGCGTTTGGATTAGAACAACGCAAGCATGTGGCCGGATCACTCTTACTCCGCAAGTACATCGCAGGAGCAAGCAACTTCATGTAACAAGAAAAGAAAACGGACTGGTAACACGGAGAGAAGTCGACATAGTAATAAAAACAGGATTAATATAGGGACTTCTTTCAAAAGGTGGAAATACCTGATGCAACAAAGGGGGGTTACAAGACATGCCGAATTTGCGGCGCTGCTCCTGGACAAGTAAGTTTACATGATTTGTATATCAGTCTGAATTCTAAAATTCTATTGTCATTGCATGATCATACTAATATAATAGTGTTGTGTATGTTGGAGAATAAACTTGAGACTCAGTTTTATCCAGCGTGCTACGCCACAATACCCTTGTTTACACGGCCACAATGACAAATTATTAGCGAGCTTTGGCTAATCAGGCTTCTCGATCTTGTTTGCTAGCTGCTAACTTCGTATTAGCACTGGAATTAGCAGTAAAAAACGTGGTAACTCCCCATCAGGTCAACTTTTAATTCTTGCAAGAGTTGTGTAGGCAATTGATGAGGAAACTGTATTTCACCATTACATAAGGGAATGTGGCTAAGGAGTTTTTCGTATTGTTTCAAAGTTACGAGAGATCTGCCATTGTCTAGCATAATAGGCTTGTTTACATGGGTTAGGCTAGGCTGCAATGACAAATTATTAGCCAGGTTTTTTCTAATCAGGCTTCTCGATCTTGTTTGCTATGTTGGACGATGTACATTCTTCCACGGTTTTGAAATACGGATTTGTTTTGCTTCGTAAAGCCATTATAGATGGCTTTTAATCCCGTTTCATATTCCCTGTTTGTTGTTATACCCACGTGATGTGCTGAATTGCTAGTAGCTGCTTACTTCGTATTAGCACTGGAATTAGCAGTAAAAAAACGTGGTAACTCCCAATAAAGTCAACTTTTAATTCTTACAAGACTTGTGTAGGCAATTGATGAGGGAACTGTATTTCATCATTACATACGGGAATGTGGCTAAGGAGTTTTTCGTATTGTTTCAAAGTTACGAGAGAAGTCTTGCAACCATCTCATCAACTCCGATGAAGGGAAAGCCCCCCAGTGCGTGAAGATCTGCCAGTGTCTAGCATTTCAAGTGGAGCCGAACAGTAAGTTGTAGCATGATGCATTCAGTTGACGCATTTTGTGTTATATCTTGGTATAAATGAAGATGACAACTAAAACATATCTCCTTACTTATTGTATAGCGATGGACGCTTGACTGCAATAACTGAGGCAGAAGAAATGGCGAGTCTAGAGCAAAGGTAAGCAATGATAAAACTTGATTCACATGTTAGTACTTACTCTAAGTTGTTGTATTTTATTTCTCTATATTATATCTCAAAACCTAAATTTTCATTTTGATGACATGCATTTGTTTTTCTAAAGCTTGCATTCCATGAGCTTTCAAGATTCAGAGATGGATGAGGATGCCCACAATGACCCCATGAACAGCACGTAAGTAACACCAACAACTTGTTCATACTGATGCTTGTGCATTGTCAGTGCAGTGTAGGTTACCAAAATAAATTATGTTTTCCCCAATCCAGAATTGACTGGGCAGATGAGGATCCTGACAGTGATGGCGGAGAAAGGGATGACAGCTCAGATGATGAGTATCTTCCCCCAATATCTATACGGTGAGTCAGCAACTGTAATGTAATTGCTTTTTGTTTGTGACATTCTTTTTATGTTTTACATCACATGTGGGCTGTATGTGTCGTGGTACAGCTGGATAAAGGAGGGGTATCATGCACATGGTGGTGTAGGTTTATTCTTTTGCGTGAGGCTACTAGATGTGGGTGCTCACAATGTCAACAAAGATGGCTGTTGTAATTCCGTTAACAGCCGGCATTCTCAGTTAATAGCGTGAATGGGTAAAGGTGTTGAGCGGGAGGGAAAGGCGTGATACGAGGAAACCGGGTGGGTGAAGCCTAATTATATCCAGGTGCAGAGACAAAAGGCGCAGCTCCAGCTCCTGTATATACTGGAATGATTGGCTGGTTTGATGTGAAAATGATTTTCCCTGTAGGATTGCAGAGACTGTAATCTAAGGCATTCAATGTTCTTCCTTCATAGATTGGGTGGTGCACTGAAAGGGGCTCCCTCCATCGACCATCTCACTA
Source organism: Paratrypauchen microcephalus (assembly GCA_036785185.1). Lineage (NCBI taxonomy): Eukaryota > Metazoa > Chordata > Actinopteri > Gobiiformes > Gobiidae > Paratrypauchen > Paratrypauchen microcephalus. Next base: position 578,054 of record JAVJIX010000293.1, read on the forward strand.
TTGTTGGCCTAGATGAGACTGTACATGACCTGCCTGATGACAAGGACTGTCCAGATGACCAGTTGCCCAGTGCTGTGGTGGAGGATTTGCCATGTCAGGAGAAGGTTGACAGTGAAAAAGACATTATCGGTGTCCGGGCAGCTGTGATATATGAGAATTGCCTGAAGCAGCTTGTCCAGTTCTTAGCCCTGCCTGTGGACAGATGCACTGGTGTTCTCTCTACTGGTGAAGTGTGCAGTAGTGTTGCTCCATTTCGCCCAAGTATATCCTTCAAGGGCACAGCAATCGCTGTTGAATGGGTAAGCATCGACCAATGATTGTCATGTAAGAAGTGCCGTGATTGACAAACTCAGCCGCATGTGGCTTTTATATGAAATGTCTTTTCTGGCTTTTAGGTCTGCCCCAACGGACATTGTCTGTGGAATTGGAGTTCCCAACCAACGTTGAGGTTTGGCATGCAGGCTGGGGATTTTCTTCTTGCCACCAACATTTTGCTGTCTGGGAACAACTATGCAAAGGTTGCACTCCTCTTCAAATTCATGAACATTGGCATGGTGAATCGCAACACATTCTTCACAATCCAGGACACGTACTGTGTCGGGGCAGTGAAAGAATTTTGGGAAGAGAGGAGGTCTGACACCATCAGTCAGCTACAGGGAAAAGATGTGGTTCTTTTAGGTATTTGATTTTTTTTTTTTGTCATTTTTTTTATATCGGTGTCAAGGCACAATTTCATGGCAATAATCATTGTCTATGACCTTTATTACAAGCATGCGTTTTGTATCATCATTGTGTTTCACAGGGGATGGGAGAAACGACTCACCCGGACACAGTGCACAGTACTGCAGTTACACCACTATGGACCTGGACAGCAAAGCAATAATCCATGTTGCAACCATTGACAAACGCCAGACATCTTGGAACTCCAACATCATGGAGAAAGAGGCTTTTATCCAAACTGTGGACAAGCTCTCCAAAGAAGTCAGGGTGGTTGAGATCTGCACAGATGCTCATGTTCAAATCTCAGCCCTCCTAAGTAAGTTGTCATTTGATCACATAAAGGACCAAATAGGAATTGTTGAGTAATAATGTCTATAATAACAGATTTAATGCCTTGCTATGTCTTCACTCCACAGACCCTGAGAAAGGCAAATACAAGGACCTTGACATATTCCACAGCTTTGACATGTGGCATGGTGCCAAAAGCCTTGCTAAAAAAATTTCCGCTGTAAGTATTGTGCTCAGTCTAACCAATCTCTAGGCGTCGAATTATCAAACAATAGTTTTCGTTTTGTCCAGCTCTGAAGAAATGTTTTGGTCAACCTTTTTATTCATTTAATACATTTGTAGTGGTTTATCTATCTCTTTCAGGCAGCCAAAATAAAAGGACACTCTGTTCTCCTGGACTGGTTGAAAGACATCGTCAACCATTTTTGGTGGTGTTGCAAGACAGCCAGCACAATTGAGCATTTCCTTGTAAGGACATACATTCCCATTGCAGTTGCACATGTTGGCTAATACATGTAGTTACATGCAACATGCTGTCAGGTAATTCTCTTGTTTTGAATTTACTGTATTTTGTACAGGCACTTTGGGTTGGGATTTTACACCACGTTTGCAACATCCACTCATGGACAACAGGGAGCTGTCAACATGGTCATCTGGAAGACCAGGAGGGGAAAAGGTGGATAGAGAGAGACTCAGATGCCCACAAAACCCTATATCACATCCTCTGGAACAAACGCTGGCAGAAAGATGTGCATAAATATCTGCGCTTCAGGTAAAATATATAGACATGCATTTTTTCGCATTGTTTTACTGAGCTATTGGCCTCGTGGTTTTTGTGACTTCTCTCATGCAAATTTTTCATTGTCATTACACAGATCAACAGCACACCTAGAGTCATTCCAGAACCATATCCTGATGTATGTCAGCAAGCGTCATGCCTTTACGTATCATGTTTATGAAGCAAGGGTTCTCTTGGCAGCACTGGATTACAATTTTCATCGTAACAGACCTTCATGGCGGAATGCAGAGGGCAATCAAATGTATGTATGAACATGTGACTGTGAATTCGTTTTTATGTCACTGAAAAGCATGCCAGCATCCATCCATTTTCTATCAAATGCAATTTTTAAGTAAACAAATGTCAGTTCTGCAGTTTGTCACGGTCATAAATTACTGTCTTGCAAATGGTTATTATTTATTTACCCCCCCCCATTTCCCTCAGTTTCAGGCGGAAATTCAACAAAAATGCAAGAAGATACAGTCTACATGCATTGAAATGTGCGAAGGATTACAACTATATTCCGGACCTGCAGGCAAAAATAATCACAGCAAGACTGGCAAGTGAAGGTGGTATGCCCCGTACAAGGACCATGAGAGATGATGATCCGAGAAGACTTGGTCATGTTCCACCCATTCCTGCACCATCTATATCAGAACTCCAACAGACACAAGTCAGCAGAGGTCTAGGTATGTATCAGCTATGTAAGCTTTGACTAGACCAGTGCTTCCATAGCAGAGAGAAGAGGCATTTTGAATTAAAACCGCGAAAAAAAACTTTAGTCAGACTTTTAATGAGTAATTTGTTGCTGTCGGCAGACAGCTATCAGCATGTCAATTGAATTTCCATCCTCTTTCACTCCATATCTGCTTCTTAGTCTTGAAGATCTAGTCCATTCATCATACACTGACCCACCCATCTATATGGAATAGTCCAATTGTTCTGTTCATTCGCATAGATATGCGCACACTAGAACGAACAAAAATTTGATATATACTTGTCTAATTGTTCCTTCACTTTTTACAGAACCTGCTGGAAATACAGACGCAGACCTCTGATGACTATTCACTGCTCAATGTGGGACCTGCAAAGTCCATCAAAATGGCTGTGGAGTGAATGTAAATACACTGTTAATAGGGTGTAAATAAGAGTAAATCTGATTTGCTTTATACATCTGTCAATTGTTTGTCTTCAATTACACTTTGTGCAAGATTTACAATTAGACTGTTACTTGTTGGGGAGACAGGTGCAGTAAGTAGGCCTGTGTCATAATGCAAGACAAGGAACAGTCAGTGTTGTTCAAGATCTTTTCATAAAAATATTTATACTGTTATACACAATGTAAAGGATATAGATCAAGATCAAAGTTAGCTTTATTTTCAATTCTGCCATATATGTTCAACATACAGTGAATCGAAATTTCTTTTCTCTCTGACCAAGTAGTGCAAAATACAATATAAAGACAAAACACAACAAAAACTAAGACAGAAAAACTAAAGTCTAATATCTAAAAGCAGTGCAACATAATAAAAAACCTTATATACATAATAAAAAAAACTAATATACAGATGTCCAAAATGTGCAGTGTGCAAAAAAAATGTGTAATGGAAGATACAGCAGTGAGATGGTAATGTGCATTGAAGTTAAGATAACCAGTAGTAGTTCTAGTGCAATTCCAGTAGTGCAATAACAGTAGTAAAAAAACAGTACAACAATAGTAAATTTATAATAGTGAATGTAAATGTGTAAACAGTAGTCCTTAGCAGCAGTTTTTTTTAAAGTGTCTAGAGTGATATGTCTTTTTATGGAATACAGGTTATGCCAGTATGGGGGGTGGGAGACGGGTAAGGTGAGAGTTCAGCCTCCTGACAGCCTGGTATATAAAAAAAAATCTTGGCAATGCTGAAAAACTGGGGCAGAGAAAATTATAGTCCAGGATTGTAACCTGTGTATTGTCCATGTGGGTCTGGAAATGTCTCCCTGATTTTCAAAACACAGCAACTTGGGATAACCCTTCGGTTTCCCGCACCCAGTGACCCATGTTGCCAGAAGATGTAGTGCCGGTATGCGGCATAACGGAACTCCCTGTTGTCATCTCCTGGTTCCCTTAGCTGGCCTAGCACTGTTATTTCCTCCCTGTACTGCCGGTGGATTCGCAGATATCCTGGATCCAAGCAGAAATGTCGGAAGTGGTTCAGCAGGCTGGTGCAGTTTGCAGGAACTTGGCCACAACACTTATTCTCCAACATGGTTGGCATCTGTACACAGTTGCCACAGATGCACCATCGCGGGGCTGCAGCAGGGGCAGTGGCAGGGGGAGAATGACCACGCTGGTGTTGAAACTCAAGCAAGATGTCAAACAGCACACCTGGCTGTCTTGTCATCATCAGTCTTGTGACTTGAACATGGTCCTCCAGGCTCATGCCCTCTATAAGATGCTTAAAAGGGGAAAAAATGGAAAGGTTAATGGTTTCATGCAGATGTAGGCTGGAATGTAGACTGAAAAATGTACTTTGTATATGCTGAAGGTTTTACCAGTGGAAGTAAGAGATTTCATGTAATTGTTAACCATGCAAAGCTGGCCTTGTTTACATACATTGTTTCACCAGCAGTGCCCCTGTATTAAATCAATTGTACTACAGGCTATGGTAATGGGTGAGCATAATTGTCTTGGTAAATATACATGCCCACAGGACAAAGGCGAGTAAATTCACACATGATCATTCATTGTAATATTACATTATGACAGCCATCACATTACTGGAGGATATAAAAACATCCGTGACAGACTGGACAGGATGTGTCCTGGAGGTAAACTAGCCAAAGTTTGTTCACTGTAGGCTTACAGTGAATGTGATTGTAATACATCTAGTATGATGAACATAAATTCGACTGTTTAGCCAAAGCTTATACGTACATCGATTTCCTCTTCCCTCTCACGTCGCTGTTCTTCAATCCTCTCCTCGTCCTCTCTTGACAAAACCAATTGTCGAGACGCCCTTCCTCGCCTCCTTCCTGTCGGTGCAGGAGGAATGGGTCTGCCGGCATCCGCACCTTGTTCCACTACTTCCGTTAGGTTGCTCTGTCCTCTCCCTCTACCTCCTCTTCCTCGTCCCCGACCACGTCCCCCGACCTCGTCCACGACCACGAAAGTGTCCTCTGATTGCATGTGCTGTGATAGAATCATCTGAAGTGGAAGAAGTCCGCCGACTCTTTTTGTAGCATAGGTAATTCGTTATTACCAGAATCACAAGTTCACAACAAATGTATACCGCAAAACATATAACGCTAGAAATAACAAATGAGGCTCTAATCGAAAAAAGTGTACATTATAGCCGAAATGTAATACAAGAAAGTCTGTGGATATGAAACTGGAGCAACATTTCTGACCTAGCAGCTAGTCAGGTCCGAAACGTCTGTGGCTCCAGTTTCATATCACTAACTTCTTGTAGTACTTTTCGGCTACAATATACACTATTTTAGCCTTGTGTGAGCATCACTTTTGTTACTTCTAGCGCTTCTAAGTTTTTGTTAGCAGACACTCACCATGCATTACGCTCAGAGAGGCGCAGTTTTGTTATCGATTACCGGGATATATAACAGAATTGCCATCTGTAGGGGTAGTATTAGCAAACGATTAGCAGCATAACATTATAATAAAGTTAGTTGTGGTTAAGTTTTGGAATAAACAGCACAAAACTAACATGATCTGTCGTGGAAGTCGAAGACATCTTGCTGTGTCGCGCGGCTGTACTTTAAACACGAAAACAGGAAGTATTGTGTACGACCCTCTTCTTCTTTCGGGTAAAAGGCGGGTTACGCGTTGCTTGCGCATACCGCCACCTACTGGTTCTTATTAATGTTGATCCTCGATGTCTGCCGTAGCTACAAACGGAATTACAATGCCACCATTCACCCATGCGCCACGAATCCTACACACTGTCCCTTTAAGGTCACAAAAGGAGTGCCACGGGGCTCAGTGATAGGACCCATTTTATTTTCAATTTATATCAATAATTTATGTTTTAATTTGTCAAATGCCACGTACCACTTTTATGCCGGTGATACGGTAATTTATTGCTGCTCTACCTCACTAGTACAGGCCTTCGAGTATTTACAATCTGCTTTTGATATTGTTCAGACACGTCTGCAGTCCCTGAAATTAGTTTTAAATGCTGAGAAAACTAAAGTTATGGTGTTTTCTCATAAGTGTCTTTTTCCTGAGGACATGCCTGAAATAAAAACTGTCCAAGGAAGATCAATAGAACTTGTCAGCAGTTACAAATACCTTGGTTTTCTGCTTGACTCTGAGCTCTCATTCAAACTACATATTGCCAATCTGGTGTGCAAACTAAAAGTGAAACTGGGTTTTTATTATCGTAATAAATCTTGTTTCTCACTCAGAGCTCGTAAACATCTTGTTTCAGCAACTTTTGTCCCTCTGCTGGATTATGGTGATGTCTTGTACATGACTGCGTCATCTAAATGTCTTCAGTCCTTAAACACAGTGTATCATTGTGCTTTGAGGTTTGTGACTGGTTGTAGTCGCCTTACTCATCACTGTGAACTGTACGCCAAAGCAGAGTGGCCTTCTCTGAGCACACGAAGGTACACTCATTGGTTGCTATTGGTTTACAAGGCACTCGTCGGCTTGGCACCCTCGTATCTTTGTACATTGCTTCAAAGAACTACCAATGCTTATGCCTTGCGATCTAGTGACATTTTTCAACTGCAAGTTCCCCGTGTTAGGACTGAGTTAGGAAAGCAGGCTTTTAGCTTTTCCGCTCCATCGGCCTGGAACACTCTTCAAACTAAACTGAAAATGACTGAACTTGTCTCATTTAAAACATTTCGCTCCTTTTTATATAATCGGCAAAAAAACCCAATAAATCAATGTCTGTGTTTTTAAATTGTACTGTCATTTTAACTAACGCACTTTATCGCTTGTGTTTACAATTGTTTGCACCTTTTTAATATCATTTGCACTTAATTTACTGTTTACAACTATTGCACTTTACATTTGATATTTTACTGTTATTTTTACTCTGGACGTGTGCTGCTGACCTCTTGGCCAGGTCACCCTTGTAAACGAGGTCTTGATCTCAATGGGTTTTTACCTGGTTAAATAAAGGTTAAATAAAAAATAAAAAATAAGTTACAAGCAGAAATGTCCCTCAAATTTTGTCCTGTTGGTGGCGCTAGAGGGTTTGAGCTGGGGCCCTGTAATTTTTTGTGGGGAATCCTGGGAAGGACGCGAACATCTGTGAAAAGTTTGAAAATAATCCTATGAAGGGTTCCCGAGATATGACCTCACTTCCTGTTTGTCAACTTTTAGGATGCGTTTGATTGGCTGTCATGACAAAAAGATAAGAGATATCAAAAATCCAGGCAAATTTCTGATGTGGCTCAGTCCAAAGATGCTATGTAATTTGAGCAAAATTGGTCCAAAATTGAGGGAGGAGAAGGATTTTGAGTGTTTTTCATAAAATTCAAAATGAGGGAGGAGAAGCATTTTGAGTGTTGGAATCCCTAGAATCCTTGGGCCAAGACGAATCCAACGCATCCTATGACGTCGTGTCCGTCAGAATAGAATGTCCGCCATCTTGGATTTTATGAAAAACACTCAAAATGCGTCATTTTCCGCCATTTTGAATTTTATGAAAAACACTTTTGGACCAATTTTGCTCAAATTTGGCACATAGCATCTTTGGACTGAGCCTCATCAGAAATATGCCTGGATTATTTGATATCTCTTATCGTTTTGTCGTGACAGCCAATCAAACCTGCAACTTTGACCTGCTCGTGGCGCTAGAGGGTTGGGGGCTATAAATTGCTGTGGGTAATGAGAAGACTGGCTGGAATGTGCATGCAAAATTTCACAACTTTTTACCAGACGGTTCTAGGGGTTGCCATAGACTCCCACAGATGGATGAATATTTAATAATAATAATAATAATAATAATAATAATAATAATAATAATCAGTAGAAACACTATGGGTGCCTCGCAGCTTCGCTGCTTGGCCCCAAAAATGCAACTTTTTTTTATATATACATGTATATTGAGTTGCAATATCAGCAGTGCTATTTTTGGTGCATGCCTTGCGGGCACCGTGTTGGTGACCCCTGGTGTACGGTTTACGTCAAACTTCATAATACATGTTTTTTCACCACATTAATTGATTGGCATGTGACTGACCTTTCAATAATCTAGCTGTGATGTTATGATGATGTGAAATACAGTCTTTATTCAAATAAATTATTCACAAATAAGTTTAAATTTGCAAATATATACAAATATAATTAGAAATATAGCTGCAAGCAGCAATGTGGGGCCAAGCACCGAAGGTTCATGTAGGCCTCAGCATGTAGGCCGCATGCAGGGTCTGACAGGGTCTAACAGAGTCTGACAGGGTCTAACAGGGTCTAACAGAGTCTGACAGGGTCTAACAGAGTCTGACAGGGTCTGACAGGGTCTAACAGGGTTTAATAGGGTCTAGCAGGGTCTAACAGGGTCTGACAGGGTCTAACAGAGTCTGACAGGGTCGAACAGAGTCTGACAGGGTCTGTTCTGACAGGGTTAGACCCTGTCAGAACAGACCCATCAAAGACAGATCAAAGGTTGCTAGGTGCGTTGCTAGGCAATTGACAAATTCCTGCAACTTTGACATGCTGGTGCCACTAGACGGTTGGGGCTGGGGGCCTATAAATTGCTGTGGGTAATGAGGAGACTGGCTGGAATGTGCATGCAAAATTTCACAACTTTTTACCAGACGGTTCTAGGGGTTGCCATAGACTCCCATATTGAGGAGAATAAATAATAAGAATCAGGAGACCAAACACATTAAAGGAAAGATCAAAGGGTTGCTAGGCAACGCCGCTAGGCAATGCAGTACAAACACTATTTTTTTTTTTTTTTAATCTTTTAATATTACAAGGTACACGATAATACACATTTCAGGCACATAATAGTACATATTTCACCACCACAATAACAGTCACAAAGCACTTCTTTTTTCTCTCTTCAGAAAGATGTACCCCGTGGTACGGAAATGTACCACAAGGTACATACATTCGCAAAGCGCTCAGAGGACACATCGGGGGATGTGGGCACGGGGACAAGCACCACCGGGCATTTGGGCTGAGAGGAACAGGGGAAGTGTAGAGGACCAAGGTGCTTGCCCCAGGTGAGGCACCTACGGTGCTTGTCCCCTAATTAAAAGAAACAGAATTAAAAGAAAGATTTTTTTTTTTTTTTTTACCTCAGCCTCAGGTTTGTCTGTCTCTATAAAGAGATCAATGTAAAAGAGATTTTCGATATCCAAACAAAGCTAAATCTCGGTCCGCTCCTGTGGCGAAGTAACACGTGGAAAAAAACATGACACTGAGGTTTCTGAAAAATGTTTAAGATATTACTACTAGCAATGGGAATAATAGACAGGAGCTGCGACTTCTGGACCTCTAATGTTGTGAATTATATTTATTTAGAAGAGTCAGATTTATGTTACATGAAAACAATATACACAAAGAATAAATAGTCAGATTTATAAGTTTCTTAAATACAGGTCATACACAAAGAATAATACTAACTGTAAAATACAATAACTTAAATACATTTCAGTTTCAGTTAAAACAGAAGCATCAGGATGAGTCCCAGAAGAGAATGGACCAGGCTCAACGTCACCAAAGACTCAGCTGAGGAGGTGGTAGTAGCGGTAGTAGTAGGTGCTGCAGTAGTTGGTGCTGCAGTAGTTGGTGCTGCAGTAGTTGGTGCTGCAGTAGTTGGAGCTGCAGTAGTTGGTGCTGCAGTAGTTGGTGCTGCAGTAGTTGGTGCTGCAGTAGTTGGAGCTGCAGTAGTTGGTGCTGCAGTAGTTGGGGCTGCAGTAGTTGGGGCTGCAGTAGTGGGTGCTGCAGTAGTTGGTGCTGCAGTAGTTGGAGCTGCAGTAGTTGGGGCTGCAGTAGTTGGTGCTGCAGTAGTTGGAGCTGCAGTAGTTGGTGCTGCAGTAGTTGGAGCTGCAGTAGTGGGTGCCGCAGTAGTTGGTGCCGCAGTAGTTGGTGCAGCAGTAGTTGGAGCTGCAGTAGTTGGAGCTGCAGTACTTAGAGCTGCAGTAGTTGGTGCTGCAGTAGTATTTGGGGCTGCAGTAGTAGTAGTCGGGGCTGCAGTAGTAGCAGTCGGGGCTGCAGTAGTAGTAGCCGGGGCTGCAGTAGTAGTAGCTGGAGCTGCCGTAGTAGTAGTTGGGGCTGCAGTAGTAGTTGGTACTGCAGTAGTAGTAGCTGGAGCTGCAGTAGTAGTAGTTGGTGCTGCCGTAGTAGTAGTTGTGGCTGCAGTAGTAGTAGTTGGTGCTGCAGTAGTAGTAGTTGGGGCTGCAGTAGTAGTTGGAGCTGCAGTAGTAGTTGGTACTGCAGTACTAGTAATTGGTGATGCAGTAGTAGTAGTTGGGGCTGCAGTAGTAGTTGGAACTGCAGTAGTAGTTGGTGCTGTAGTAGTAGTTGGTGCTGCAGTAGTAGAAGTAGTTGGTGCTGCAGTAGTAGTAGTTGGGGCTGCAGTAGTCGTAGTTGGTGCTGCAGTAGTAGTAATTAGGGCTGCAGTGGTAGTAGTTGGAGCTACAATAGTAGTTGGTGCTGCAGTAGTAGTAGTTGGTACTGCAGTAGTAGTAGTTGGAACTGCAGTAGTAGTAGTTGGGGCTGCAGTAGTAGTCGAAGTTGGTACTGCAGTAGTAGTAGATTGGGCTCCAGTAGTAGTTGGTGCTGCAGTAGTAGTAGTTGGTACTGCAGTAGTAGTAATTGGAGCTCCATTAGTAGTAGTTAGGGCTGTAGTAGTAGTAGTTGGAGCTGCAGTAGTAGTAGTTGGGGCTGCAGTAGTAGTCGAAGTTGGTGGTGCAGTAGTAGTAGTTGGAGCTACAGTAGTAGTTGGTGCTGCAATAGTAGTAGTTGGTACTGCAGTAGTAGTAGTTGGAGCTGCAGTAGTAGTAGTTTGGGCTGCAGTAGTAGTCGAAGTTGGTCCTACAGTAGTAGTAGTTAGGGCTGCAATAGTAGTAGTAGTTGGGGCTGCAGTAGTAGTAGTAGTTGGTGCTGCAGTAGTAGTCGAAGTTGGTCCTGCAGTAGTAGTAGTTGGGGCTGCAGTAGTAGTAGTAGTTGGGGCTGCAGTAGTAGTAGTAGTTGGGGCTGCAGTTGTAGTAGTTGGGGCTGCAGTCGTAGTCGAAGTTGGTGCTGCAGTAGTAGTAGTTGGAGCTGCAGTAGTAGTAGCTGGGGCTGCAGTAGTAGTTGGTGCTGCAGTAGTAGTAGTAGTTGGGGCTGCAGTAGTAGTAGTAGTAGTTGGTGCTTCAGTAGTAGTTGGTGCTGTAGTAGTAGTAGCTGGGGCTGCAGTAGTAGTTGGTGCTGCAGTAGTAGTAGTAGTTGGAGCTGCAGTAGTAGTAGTTGGTGCAGCAATGGTAGTAGTTGGTACTCCAGTAGAAGTAGTTAGGGCTGCAGAAGTAGTAGTTGGTGCTGCAGTAGTAGTTGTTGGTGCTGCAGTAGTAGTAGTAGTTGGTGCTGCAATAGTAGTAGTTGGTACTGCAGTAGTAGTAGTAGTTCGGGCTGCAGTAGTAGTAGTAGTAGTTGGTGCTGCAGTAGTAGTAGTAGTAGTTGGTGCTGCAGTAGTAGTAGTAGTAGTTGGTGCTGCAGTAGTAGTAGTTTGGGCTGCAGCAGTAGTAGTTGGGGCTGCAGTAGTAGTTGGTGCTGTAGTAGTAGTAGTTGGAGCTGCAGTAGTAGTAGTTGGCGCTGCAGTAGTAGTTGTTGGTGCTGCAGTAGTAGTTGGTACTGCAGTAGTAGTAGTTGGTGCTGCAGTAGTAGTAGTTGGGGCTGCAGTAGTAGTTGGAGCTGCAGTAGTAGTAGTTGGGGCTGCAGTAGAAGTAGTTGGTGCTGCAGTAGTAGTAGTTGGGGCTGCAGTAGAAGTAGTTGGTGCTGCAGTAGTAGTAGTTGTGGCTGCAGTAGTAGTAGTTGGGGCTGCAGTAGTAGTTGGTGCTACAGTAGTAGTAGTTGGGGCTGCAGTAGTAGTAGTAGTAGTAGTTGGCGCTGGAGTAGTAGTTGTTGGTGCTGGAGTAGTAGTAGTTGGTGCTGCAGTAGTAGAAGTTGGTGCTGTAGTAGTAGTAGTTGGGGCTGCAGTAGTAGTAGTTGGGATTGCAGTAGTAGTTGGGGCTGCAGTAGTAGTTGGTACTGCAGTAGTAGTTGGTGCTACAGTAGTAGTAGTTGGTGCTGCAGTAGTAGTAGTTGGGGCTGCAGTAGTAGTAGTTGGTGCTGCAGTAGTAGTAGTTGGGGCTGCAGTAGTAGTTGGAACTGCAGTAGTAGTTGGTGCTGTAGTAGTAGTTGGTGCTACAGTAGTAGTAGTTGGTGCTGCAGTAGTAGTAGTTGATGCTGCAGTAGTAGAAGTAGTTGGTGCTGCAGTAGTAGTAGTTGGGGCTGCAGTAGTCGTAGTTGGTGCTGCAGTAGTAGTAGTTAGGGCTGCAGTGGTAGTAGTTGGAGCTACAATAGTAGTTGGTGCTGCAGTAGTAGTTGTTGCTGCTGCAGTAGTAGTAGTTGGTACTGCAGTAGTAGTAGTTGGAACTGCAGTAGTAGTAGTTGGGGCTGCAGTAGTAGTCGAAGTTGGTACTGCAGTAGTAGTAGATTGGGCTCCAGTAGTAGTTGGTGCTGCAGTAGTAGTAGTTGGTACTGCAGTAGTAGTAGTTGGAGCTCCATTAGTAGTAGTTAGGGCTGTAGTAGTAATAGTTGGAGCTGCAGTAGTAGTAGTTGGGGCTGCAGTAGTAGTCGAAGTTGGTGGTGCAGTAGTAGTAGTTGGAGCTACAGTAGTAGTTGGTGCTGCAATAGTAGTAGTTGGTACTGCAGTAGTAGTAGTTGGAGCTGCAGTAGTAGTAGTTGGGGCTGCAGTAGTAGTCGAAGTTGGTCCTGCAGTAGTAGTAGTTGGGGCTGCAGTAGTAGTAGTAGTTGGGGCTGCAGTAGTAGTAGTAGTTGGTGCTGCAGTAGTAGTAGTAGTTGGGGCTGCAGTAGTAGTCGAAGTTGGTGCTGCAGTAGTAGTAGTTGGAGCTGCAGTAGTAGTAGCTGGGGCTGCAGTAGTAGTTGGTGCTGCAGTAGTAGTAGTTGGGGCTGCAGTAGTAGTAGTTGGGGCTGCAGTAGTAGTAGTAGTAGTTGGTGCTTCAGTAGTAGTTGGTGCTGTAGTAGTAGTAGTTGGAGCTGCAGTAGTAGTAGTTGGTGCAGCAATAGTAGTAGTTGGTACTGCAGTAGAAGTAGTTAGGGCTGCAGAAGTAGTAGTTGGTGCTGCAGTAGTAGTAGTTGGTGCTGCAGTAGTAGTAGTTGGTACTGCAGTAGTAGTAGTTGGAACTGCAGTAGTAGTAGTTGGGGCTGCAGTAGTAGTCGAAGTTGGTACTGCAGTAGTAGTAGATTGGGCTCCAGTAGTAGTTGGTACTGCAGTACTAGTAGTTGGAGCTGCAGTAGTAGTAGTTGGGGCTGCAGTAGTAGTCGAAGTTGGTGGTGCAGTAGTAGTAGTTGGAGCTACAGTAGTAGTTGGTGCTGCAATAGTAGTAGTTGGTACTGCAGTAGTAGTAGTTGGGGCTCCAGTAGTAGTAGTTCGGGCTGCAGTAGTAGTAGTAGTTGGTGCTGCAGTAGTAGTAGTAGTTGGTGCTGCAGTAGTAGTAGTTTGGGCTGCAGTAGTAGTAGTTGGGGCTGCAGTAGTAGTTGGTGCTGTAGTAATAGTAGTTGGAGCTGCAGTAGTAGTTGTAGTTGGTATTGCCGTAGTAGTAGTTGGAGCTGCTGTAGTAATAGTAGTTGGAGCTGCAGTAGTAGTAGTTGGCGCTGCAATAGTAGTTGTTGGTGCTGCAGTAGTAGTTGGTACTGCAGTAGTAGTAGTTGGTGCTGCAGTAGTAGTAGTTGGGGCTGCAGTAGTAGTTGGAGCTGCAGTCGTAGTAGTTGGTACAGCAGTAGTAGTAGTTGGTGCTGCACTAGTCGTAGTTGGTGCTGCAGTAGTAGTTGGTACTGCAGTAGTAGTAGTTGGAGCTGAAGTATTAGTAGTTGGTACTGCAGTAGTAGTAGTTGGGGCTGCAGTAGTAGTTGGAGCTGCAGTAGTAGTAGTTGGGGCTGCAGTAGTAGTCGAAGTTGGTACTGCAGTAGTAGTAGTTGGAGCTGCAGTAGTAGTAGTTGGTACTGCAGTAGTAGTAGTTGGTACTGCAGTATTAGTAGTTGGTACTGCAGTAGTAGTAGTTGGTACTGCAGTATTAGTAGTTGGTACTGCAGTAGTAGTAGTTGGAACTGCAGTAGTAGTAGTTGGGGCTGCAGTAGTAGTCGAAGTTGGTACTGCAGTAGTAGTAGATTGGGCTCCAGTAGTAGTTGGTGCTGTAGTAGTAATAGTTGGAGCTGCAGTAGTAGTAGTTGGGGCTGCAGTAGTAGTCGAAGTTGGTGGTGCAGTAGTAGTAGTTGGAGCTACAGTAGTAGTTGGTGCTGCAATAGTAGTAGTTGGTACTGCAGTAGTAGTAGTTGGAGCTGCAGTAGTAGTAGTTGGGGCTGCAGTAGTAGTCGAAGTTGGTCCTGCAGTAGTAGTAGTTGGGGCTGCAGTAGTAGTAGTAGTTGGGGCTGCAGTAGTAGTAGTAGTTGGTGCTGCAGTAGTAGTGGTTGGTGCTGCAGTATTCGTAGTTGGAGCTGAAGTAGTAGTTGTAGTTGGTATTGCCGTAGTAGTAGTTGGAGCTGCAGTAGTAGTAGTAGTTGGAGCTGCAGTAGTAGTAGTTAGGGCTGCAGTGGTAGTAGTTGGTGCTGCAGTAGTAGTAGTTGGAGCTGCGGTAGTAGTAGTTGGAGCTGGAGTAGTAGTAGTTGGGGCTGCAGGGGTAGTAGTTGGGGCTGCAGTAGTAGTAGTTGGTACTGCAGTAGTAGTAATTGGCGCTGCAGTAGTAGTAGTTGGTGCTGTAGTAGTAGTTGGTACTGCAGTAGTAGTAGTTGGGGCTGCAGTAGTAGTAGTTGGAGCTGCAGTAGTAGTAGTTGGTACTGCAGTAGTAGTTGTTGGTGCTGCAGTAGTCGTAGTTGGTGCTGCAGTAGTAGTAGTTAGGGCTGCAGTAGTAGTAGTTGGGGCTGCAGTAGTAGTAGTTGGTGCTGCAGTAGTAGTAGTTGGTACTGCAGTAGTAGTAGTTGGTGCTGTAGTAATAGTAGTTGGTGCTGTAGTAGTAGTTGGTACTGCAGTAGTAGTAGTTGGGGCTGCAGTAGTAGTAGTTGGAGCTGCAGTAGTAGTAGTTGGTACTGCAGTAGTAGTAGTTGGGGCTGCAGTAGTAGTAGTTGGAGCTGCAGTAGTAATAGTTGGTGCTGCAGCAGTCATAGTTGGTGCTGCAGTAGTAGTAGTTAGGGCTGCAGTAGTAGTAGTTGGGGCTGCAGTAGTAGTAGTTGGTGCTGCAGTAGTAGTAGTTGGTACTGCAGTAGTAGTAGTTGGTGCTGCAGTAGCAGTCGTTGGTACTGCCGTAGTAGTAGTTGGTGCTGCACTAGTCGTAGTTGGTGCTGCAGTAGTAGTTGGTACTGAAGTAGTAGTAGTTGGAACTGCAGTAGTAGTAGTTGGTACTGCAGTAGTAGTTGTTGTTGCTGCAGTAGTAGTAGTTGGTGCTCCAGTAGTTGTTGGGGCTGCAGTAGTAGTAGTTGGAGCTGCAGTAGTAGTAGTTGGTACTGCAGTAGTAGTAGTTGGTGCTGCAGTAGTAGTAGTTGATGCTGCAGTAGTAGTAGTTGGGGCTGCAGTAGTAGTAGTTGGGGCTGCAGTAGTAGTAGTTGGAGCTGGAGTAGTAGTAGTTGGAGCTGCAGTAGTAGTAGTAGTTGGTACTGCAGTTCTAGTAGTTGGAGCTGGAGTAGTAGTAGTTGGTGCTGCAGTAGTAGTAGTTGGTGCTGCAGTATTAGTAGTTGGAACTGAAGTAGTAGTAGTAGTTGGTATTGCCGTAGTAGTAGTTGGGGCTGCAGTAGTAGTAGTAGTTGGGGCTGCAGTAGTAGTAGTTGGTACTGCAGTAGTAGTAGTTGGTGCTGCAGTAGTAGTAGTTGGTGCTGCAGTATTAGTAGTTGGAACTGAAGTAGTAGTAGTAGTTGGTATTGCCGTAGTAGTAGTTGGGGCTGCAGTAGTAGTAGTAGTTGGGGCTGCAGTAGTAGTAGTTGGTACTGCAGTAGTAGTAGTTGGTGCTGCAGTAGTAGTAGTTGGTGTTGCTGTAGTAGTTGGTACTGCAGTGGTAGTAGTTGGGGCTGCAGTAGTAGTAGTTGGGGCTGCAGTAGTAGTAGTTGGTGCTGCAGTAGTAGTAGTTGGTATTGCCGTAGTAGTCGTTGGGGCTGCAGTAGTAGTAGTAGTTGGTATTGCCGTAGTAGTAGTTGGAGCTGCAGTAGTAGTAGTTAGGGCTGCAGTAGTAGTAGTTGGGGTTGCAGTTGTAGTAGTTGGGGCTGCAGTAGTAGTAGTAGTTGGGGCTGCAGTAGTAGTAGTTGGTACTGCAGTAGTAGTAGTTGGTGCTGCAGTAGTAGTAGTTGGTGTTGCTGTAGTAGTTGGTACTGCAGTGGTAGTAGTTGGAGCTGCAGTAGTAGTACTTGGTACTGCAGTAGTAGTAGTAGTTGGTACTGCAGTAGTAGTAGGCAGAAGGTTACAGTAAGGTAGGTTGCAGCAGGTGGGGGTTCCTTGGATAGAGCCGATGCTCGTTAACAGAGGGTTGGTGGATAAAGTGGGAGCAGCCAGACACAGATTACCAGAGGCACAGCCATAAGCTGGGACTGAGGTGGAGCCGCCCGAAGGAACAACTGCAAACAACACAGTGTTACTATGGCAACTGAGCCTGCAGCTCCGCCCAGGACACATTACTGTATATTCACAGAAAACTCTGCTCTTTAATGCAAGCACCACGGATACGGCTCGTTATCGCTGAAAACATCGTCTCTCTTGTCAACATTTGTTTCGTGATTTAAAACATAATTCATCCAATCAACACTGAATATGTAGCAATGTAAAAGTTTGGTGTTTAAACATGAGAATATACAGAGGCTGGTGTCACGGGAGCAGCTGTGTTGCCTCTGGTGTAATTTGAAGCTTTTAAAAATACGTATGTACGCAGCTCTGCCTACAATACGGTGCCACACACTACAAGATGTTTCAGTCTTAAACGATTTTTAAATGTAAACAAAAAGTGCGCCACAGACACAAGGAGAATCTTGTATGGAGTTAATGTGATTAACTGAAATTCAGGAGCAGGACCACGCCTCAACCACCTTCTCCTCACAGTTCACTGTAACCACACCTCTAATTTCCTGGAGCTATTTATAGCCACTCATCCCTTCATTCCAGTTCGTCTTGGTTAACTCGACCCCTCCCTCCCACCCCTGGCGGTACGGTGGCTGAGTGAGTAGTGCTCATGCTTCACAGCAAGAAGGTTCCGGGTTTGCCTTTCTGTGTGGAGTGTGCATGTTCTCTCCGTGTCTGGATGGGTTTCCTCCGGGCACTCCGGTTTCCCCCATCAACCCAAAACATGCTCCAGGTAAAATCCTCCAGCTTAGGTCCTGACCAAACTGAAGCAAGAAGATCATGGAGATGTAGAGTAATGTGCTGCCTAATGACAGGATGGGTTAAATGCAGAACTGGAATTTCCCCACTGTGGGACTAATAAAGGCATATCTTTCTTTCTTTCTATCTCATTTGTCTCCTAAAGGGGGGTCCCGTTCCGCTGGGCCAATCGAAGATTGAGACGAACCCCCTACACATTGTCTCAACCCAGCCATAACCGCCTATTCACCCAGACATCCACTATCATTCAATAATAAATATCTTCACTGCATCATGTTGATGGCGTGGTCCTAGCTAGTAAAAATATTTTAAATCTCCGATTGGAAAGATAGTATGGGATACGTCTGCAGAACGCAGGCTATAAAATTGTGAGCCTCAGCTCTTTCCTGTCTAGAGTGAAACAAAGTGTTCAAAAGATGCAAGTGAAAACGTATTATTTGCGAAATGTGACGCAATATTTTAGAGACAGAAGATTGCCGATAAAGTCCACAGGAAGTAGAGTCTCGATCCCCGATCTGCACACTGCATGGATGACACATGTGAGGAACTACTCTGGCCTTTTTTCTTTAAAAGAACACTTCAAACTCACAGCACTGTTTTGTGGACTGGGTGTCATTATTTTAGGAGAAAAAGGAGGAAATTCTCCTGTAGTGTGTGGTGGCCTTTACTGAAGCTCCTGGTATAAATTCTGGGTAAGGCGACTCTTGTTCCAGTCTGCATGCAGGTCAAAGAACCAAAGAGTGCAGACGTGGGGTAAAGAAGCTTCAGGGGCATCCAATAATGTTGCATTAGCAGCTGTAAAGCTAATAGGAATTGCTATCATACATCTACCCACACTTTTGACAAAAATGTGTTCCTGACGATGCTTTGACATAACAGTCCCAATCAATGATGAAACATTGCTGCTGATCTAAAACAAACGAGGGCATGTCCAAATATGTGTCTTATATTTTCCTTGCAGTTTCCTCTTTCTGTGTGGAACTCACCTGTGGACGAGAAGCAGCTGGTCTCCAGAGTGTTACACATTAACGTTGTGCTGCATGAACTTGTCACTGGGTCACAGCTGTAGCATTGCAGAGAGCCATTAGCAGGGGCCGTCGGAGCTGACACAGGAGAGACAAGGAATCTATTGAAGTCTGGACAATGCTATGAACAAAGCACTGGTCACTTCATCGGTCACTCACTGAGGGGGTTAGCAGAGTTACAGTTGTCTGTGCTACAGCATTCAGCTCTGCCCAAAACATCAGAAGAACCCACGTCCAGTGAAAAGACCTGGGGCCCTGTAGCTGGACAGACACTGGAGTCAGCACAGCCCTTTACTATCACAGTAGACGAACTGCCAGACGTGGTCGCTGTGGAAATATCAGAAAGATATTCATAATTAGAGGCAGGTATGCTCTCCGTACAAAACAGCTTCTATAGTGTGAACCATTACTGTTCATCTTTGAGCATTTACCTATAATGACGGCAGAGACACACTGGGTTTCTCCTTTGGTGCAGTTAAAAGGAACTACCACTGCACAGGTCGGGTCGTTTTGGTCTGTACAAGTAATGCAAGACCGTTGAGCAGCTGCAAGAGACAAGACCAGGTTAGACCAGGACTTAAACAGATCCGAAACAGGATCTGTTGTCTAATAATCTGTTGTAAAATTGTCTAATAATCTTACCTGTGTTGGTGGATAGAGCCACAGTTAAGGCCAAGGATAGGAGCAGCTTGAGTGCAGTCTTCATGTCTTCAGGTGTGGGTTCAGTTTCGTCGGTTTCACCTGTCTAATACACCTGTAGCTGTGAGTTATCTGATGGATGCTGCTTCAGTCTGACTCCTTTTAAAAGGATGTGATTTGGGAGGAATTGTTCTGATGATCATTCATCATGTACCGCACCCTTTACACAACCACACCAAACAATAACACATTTGAATATGAAACATCTGGTTAAACAAATAGGATTAAACACCATAAATAGTACTGAGTCATACAATGCATTTCCTAAAGCATTTTTCCCCTCCGACACTGCCACATCTCTCACTGAATATCCAAACTGTTAACAGAGCTGTATGCGGTGGGTGTGTAGGGGGCTGGGTCACATGCACACACGTGCACATGCTAACATATTTATTTCTAATAAACTCAAAGATTTTAAAACAACCACATTCACTTCAACAAAGCAATTTTAAATCAGTTTTGGTTTGATCTTTCTTAAAAAACCTAATGGGGTTCAAAAGCAGACGGGTTAATGCCGTTCAGCTTCTGTCCAATATTAGAAATGCACTCCTCCGACTGTGACGTCAAACGCACCAAATGCATTGTGGGCCTAAGTTTAGGTCAATTTTTTTTAGCTTTAGTTTTTTTTGGGGGTGTGACTAAAAATAACAGTGACACAGCTTAACCTGTAGTGTTTAATTAGGGCTGCATCTATTGTGTTCACTTCTAGTATAGTCAAAGCAGCAGAGGCGGTGTGCCCTGTGCCGCTGCTGACCGCTGATGACACCTCAAAACATGAATAGGGGGTTACTGTAAATCCTAGAGCACACTGGAACTAAGTCCAAAAGGGAGAAACACATACCGCTGGTGGAATAAGGTGAGCGCACAATCCCAGGGTTGACGGCTGAGAATCCACTTTACGCAGCTCTCTTTCTGGACTTGACTGACGTGGAAGTACTTGCGTTGTTCTTGGCACAATGCCAACTATACAACCAGATTCATTGTTAAAGAACACATACTTGGAGTTGAAATTATATTTAGAATGTGTTTACCTGTTGAAGGCAGAGCACTGTGCATAAAGGGCCTGGTACGATGAGTGCAGCCAAATAGTGTGGGTCCAAAAGACAGATGCGTGAGAATTTGGTAAATTTTATAAATTAAGAGGTTGCAGGGGGTGTTACCTGTCACTGCAGATGACGACGCATGGCAACGCATTGGACTGTGTGACAATTTGTACATTTCGATGAATGGACAGGAGCAGTAGGCATTCATTACCTGTTGTCAAAGATGAGAGCGCACGAGAATGCACCATGAAGCTCAGCATATTGCGAGAGTGAAGCGGTGCCGGGCTTGCAATAAGTCTGTGGCACTGCATGGATTGGAATTTTACCTGGTCATGGAGGAAAGAATAGCTTACACAGGGACCCAGAAATGTGTGTGGGCAAAAGGCGAAGCAACAAGAAAGGGAGCACTTATATCTCGTGTAATGTAGATTGTGTCACGCTCCTGACTGTGACTGGCCACAACATGGACCCAGCACACTCGAACCCTCTGTTAGAAACGGATCCAAGCCCTCTTGCTCAAGCAGAAACAGACCCTTTGTTTCAAGCTATCTCTAATCAAGGCCAATTACTGGGGAGACATGACAATCAACTCAAGGAAATTGTTGGAAATCAGCAAATGTTTGCCGCTCAGATGATCCAAATCGGGACCATGTTGTCTAATCTCACTACTGCTTTCACCCAGTTTGCTGCTGCTCCACCTCCAACCAGGGTCCTGCCTGGGGCCTCTCCACCACCTCCAGCTCCTCCAACGTCGGCTCAATGTGAACCTCATATTCCCACTCCTGAGTGATATGCTGGTGACCTTGGCTCCTGTGGTCGGTTTCTCCTCCAGTGTTCCCTGGTGATAAGTCACGCATAGCTTTTGTTATTAGCTTATTATCTGGTAAAGCATCTCAGTGGGCTACAGCAGCATGGGAGAGTAATTCAGACATTTTGCGTTCTTACTTGGCTTTTTCTAATGAAATGAAAAAACTATTTGATCACCCATTAAAATGCAAAGAAGCTGCTAAGAAATTGTTAGCACTTAACCAAGGATCCTCCTCAGTTGCTCAGTATGCAATAGATTTCCGTATCCTCACTCATGAAAGTGGTTGGGATGACGCTGCCCTACAAAGTTTAAAAAAAAAAAAGGACTCACAGATAACGTGAAAGATGAGCTTGTCGCCCGGGAGGAGACCAACAGCCTCAAGGAGTTAATCTCTTTGGCCATACGTCTTGATAATAGACTCAGAGAAAGATGCAGAGAGCGAGTTTCACATCAACCTGCATTTTGTGCTCACTATGCCCCATCTTCTGCTTATTCATTTGTACCAATAAATGTTCCTCCTATGTCTCCCAACAATTCCAAACCTGCTGATACTGCAGAGCCTATGCATCTGGGTTGGGCCCGACTAACTCCAGTCGAACGCCGAAGGTCTGGGCTTTGCATTTACTGTGGACAAGAAGGACATTACATCAGTGCCTGCACTTTGCGGCCAAAAGACCTGGCTCAACTGTGAGTGGAGGGATCGTTGTGAGCCATGCTTCCTCTGCTCCCATTTTTCCCAGACTGGCTTCTTCCCAGACCGGCTTCTTCTCCATGTTGTTCATGTGAGTCACTATCACTCCATAGTTTTGTTGATTCTGGGGCCGATGATAACTTTATTCATTCCAACCTCGTACTTCAAGCCCTCCAAGCCAATATTCCTACTGAACCATTAGAGTTTCCAAGAGAGGTTAATGCTCTGAATGGCAGCACCCTAGCCATTCAAGACTCTCTGACTGCTGGGTTAATTCGGCCCTCCTCGTCCTCTGTAGGAGCTGGATTCTTCTTTGTGGAAAAGAAGGACAAGACTTTACGACCCTGCATTGCCTATCGTGGATTAAATGACATTACCATAAAGAATTAATACCCTCTGCCATTCATTGACTCCACTTTTGAGCCCCTTCATTCAGCAAACATTTGTGTCCAACCGCGGGAAAACCAATACCAAGTTGTTGCGGAAGCATTTTGAGTTATTCACAGATACTGAAAGTACAGGTTCTAAGTTTTCCAATGATGTCTTACATGTGAAAATCTGACAATATTTTAAAAAGTTCTCTATTTGAAAGCAGCCATAGCAGATCCCAGAAATTCCAGAAACAGCCTCTCAAAGTTTGGTCTCTTCAGCCTTCCTTGCCTAACAAGCATTTTTGAAATTAAAAATGTATGTTTTTAACGTCACTAATGCTGTTATCTGAAACATGGAGAGGCTTCATCATGATCTCAACTAGCACATTATGCAAAAAAATGAAAAAATAAAAAAACAAACACAAAAAACGCATTTCCTGAGAATCTGTAATGCTGACATGTGCCCTCAGCTTCCGTGGTGGGACACATTTTTTACCAAACTAGAACTCCGCAATGCTTATCATCTCGTCCACATTCATCAAGGAGATGAATGGAAGACTGCATTTAATACTCCCATTGGACATTTTGATTACAGTGGTCCCTCGTTTATCGCGGGGGTTACATTCTAAAAATAACCTGCTATAAGCGAAATCCGCGAAGTAGGACAGCTTTATATTTTACAATTTCTATACATGTTTTATGGATGTAAACACCTCACCACACACATTCTACACTTTTCTCACACTGGAATTAACGTTTTCTAACATTTCTCTTTCGTTTAAACACTCAAACTTTAGTAGATTTTCAACAAAAACATGTATTAATAGTGATGCGTGTATTTCACAGTTCCTCTGACTGTGCCTCGTTGTCCTGGCGCTGCTCCGCCTCGGTGCAGGCGTCTTTTTCCAAGTGCGCTCTTTTTTCTTTTGGGCGAGAAGATTCTTAAAAACAGACATGCCACCAATGACGGACTGAGCAGTCTGGCATTTGGGCACATGCCACACACCTGGGGCCGTGAGTAGGAGACCGTGCAGAGTCTGCATCGAATACCTAGCAGTCCGGACACTGCCGGCCTCTGTCTCATACTCGCAGCCCCAGGTGAGATGCATGGCCTCGCGCCGGTCATGCTGCTCTATCGTGGATTTGACCACGATGAGCAGGTGTACGTGTCCGCGCGCACACTTCTCCAGGTGGTCAATGCGCATCGGGAAGTGTTTCTGCAGAACAAACTGGCGGAACCAGTCCTGAGAGCGCACAGAAGCGTTCTCGCTACAGTTCAGGACCTACGCGTTCCAAGACGTGGCAGTGCCGTTGGATGAGCGCGGTGCGTCCTGTTCCGTGGGTCCCTCTGTGCTCACAGTGTCTGAAGTGCATCCTTCTCTGCGAGCTGTGGAGCATGTGGAAGGATGCGAAGACCAGGGACAGACTCACCACTGG
This sequence comes from Paratrypauchen microcephalus, assembly GCA_036785185.1. Lineage (NCBI taxonomy): Eukaryota > Metazoa > Chordata > Actinopteri > Gobiiformes > Gobiidae > Paratrypauchen > Paratrypauchen microcephalus. The sequence continues at coordinate 601,432 of JAVJIX010000293.1, forward strand.
CTTCAGCCCAAAAAGAGCTGCTTCCTACGGATCCAGTGTCCCGGAGCCGTGTCTCCCCGCGTCCCCCATCTATAACATCTATACTATACCGTACAGGAGACACAGCACGGAGGAGAAGGACTGACAAATCGGCAAAGGTCTACAGTCCCTTAGCCAATCAGGACACAGAACACAATGTTGATACACTATAAAAAAAATCTGCGAAACAGCGAGGCCACAAAAAATGAACCGCGACATAGCGAGGGAGTTATGCCGTTTGGACTTACAAATGCCCCTGCTGTCTTCCAAGCCCTGGTAAACGATGTGCTCTGAGATATGCAACAAATTTGTTTTCGTTTACCTGGACGCAGGCCTGGACTGGCCATCTGGCACACCGGGCATTTTCCCAGTGGGCCGACAGTCCTCGGGGGCCGGTACCGGTGCTGTTTTATTTTTATTTTTTATTATTATTTTTTTTTACTTAGAGCCCGGTCACCGGCCCACAATTTAAAGGAGGCGGCCCATTGGTCCATCTTCAATATAGACAGTGGACTAAACCAATCAGGATATAGAGAGCGGTCCCACCCCTCTCTCTGCGCTGAACCCCGCCAGTTTCATAATCATACTGTTGAGCGAATGAGCGGGGAAACACGGAAACGCGCAAGAAAAGATGTGCGGAGAATTAGCGGGCGAAAAGATTAAAAAGCCTCACTCTGGAGGAGCTGCTGGAGCCTCCACGTCCTCTGCAGACCAGGCTGAAGGTGGACATGGAGAGGAGCCGCCAGAGAGCAGGTAAGAAGGTAGTAATGTTAGGATAATACCGGGATGGATGTTAGGTGATGGACAGACATGCCGCATGGATAGAAAACGGCGAATTTTCGGCAAAGTTCGCTGTTTTGAAGCCAAAATAGGTGACCTACGTGAATGTAGATTCAATGAGAAAACGCTTTGTTTCCGCAGGGCGAAATCCAAGTGTGAGGCGAATTTTGCCTGGGGGTGTGGTCGCAAAAATGGCATGAATAAGTGGTGTACTAGCCCGGACTATGTTGTAAAAGCTCTAGTGATTATTTGCCTTTACTAAGAACATAATTCATATTAACAAGAATCCATGTTCATGGTTACAACAAGGTCACCCTAAATCATTTAATCATTTATTGTTTCCCTCATATTAGCCCACTTCAGCACACAGTAAGTGGATTGGAAACGTAGTTAACTAGTTAGTGGGCAGCAAACTAAAAAAAATAAATGTTCAGATGGCAATCTACAGTCGTCTATTTGCTTGATTATATTTACATCGAGTCTAAACAGCAAACCATGTTGATTGAATAGATAATACTCCCTACAACTGTACACAGCTGGTACTGAACATCATATTTGATACTGTATTTTATATTTGACTACTACTTTTCTATTTAAATCTGATTGTACATATATATTTATTACCATTATCTTATGTATATAATTGTGTCTCATCTGACACTGGTCTATTGCTCTTTGGTTGCTTTTCCATCTATTTTACTTTTTGTTCTTTTACCCTCTGTTATATATCATATATGATATATTATATTTGATGAGTGAGCGACCGTACCCAAAGCAATTTCCCTTGTGGATCAATAAAGTTTGTCTAAGTCTAAGAATACACTTTAGGTTAACAAGAAAGCTTTTAATCATGTAAATGTTTCCACACTACTGACTCCACTGGGGGCATCCATATTGGTCAGACTTTTTTTGATAAACAACAAATTCCACACACATCATACACTGAATAGGCCGATTTAAGCGACCTTAACTCTTTCTCTACCGGAGACGTCGTTTGACGTCAGAGCGATTCCAGACGTAGTCTACCGAGACGTCGATTGACGTCAGAGCCGTTTTTCAGCGGGGGTTGCTAGGATACGTCCGGGAGCAACTTGTAATTCATAGTTCAAGATGTAATTCACACATCCAACCCGTAGGTGGTGATCGTGTGTGTGTTAGTTTGGCGATCGGGGGCGGAGAGCCCAGAAGCGCTCACCGTGTGTACTGAGTAGTGGAGCAATATGGCGTTAGCTGCCTAGTGGCAGCTAACTATCGATCGTTTTTTACGGAGTGATCCGAGCGGTCGGAGTGGTCTTGGGACCCAAGGTCCCGGACCACAGGACCGCGGAGACACGCCGGATCAGGCAAGGACGGCAAGAAAGAGATCTCGTCTGTCCGAGGCAGGGGGCATGTCTATTCGGGTCTCAGACCCGGAGGACAGCGAATTTGAGTCCAGCGAGCCAGACCCCGACCCGCCCGATGAGCGGCTGCCGTCGGGATCCTCTGGGAGAAGCAGATCCCCCTCTCCAGAGGAAGAGATGGGTAAGAACTAAGTTTACGTGCTGTGTGGTGAATCAATGAATGAACTTACTTTATCCCCTCCCTGCCTGCATGCACTTTTTCCCTCTTGTCCAAATGTCCGGGAGCTACTGTGTGAATGAATGCAGGCGTGCGTGTGTGTGTGTGCGTGTCTGTGCGTGCGTGCGCGTGCGTGCGCGTGTGTGCGCGTGCGTGCGTGCGTAGCTATGTGTATAAAGGTTTATGCGTGTGTGTGTGTGTGTGTGTATGTAAAGGTTTATGCTTGGGTATGTGTGTGTGTATATGTAAAATTGTATATGTAAAATGCCACTATTGATGTGAAGGAATTTCCCATTTACAGAGCCTTCATCCAGCAGAGGACCTACTTTGCGAGCAGGGGTGGGGACCTCTGCTCGCAAAGCGGAGAAGAAAGGTAAAAAAATATATATATTCTCCCCATTACATTGCAGCAATACAAAAAAATTACATTAGGTAATGTTGTACATTTCTGTCATTTTACAGGTGGTGCATCTGCCACACAAAGTGTGGAGTGGCAACAAAAAGGTTGGGAACCCAACATGATTCCCTTCACGGCCACCCCTGGACTCCGGAGCGCTGCAGCGGAGCTGAAGTCTGACGTGCCAGCAGACTTCTTTGAGCTCCTCATCACGAATGAGCTGCTGGCACACATTACTGAGCAGACAAACCTTTATGCTCGCCAGTACTTTGCCGCTCTCCCTGAAGGCCAACAACACACACACACGCGCGCACACACACACACACACGCATACATGCACGTGCACACATTGTTCACGCACGTGCACACATTGTTCACGCACATGCACACATTGTTCACGCGCGTGCACACATTGTTCTGTTGTTATTGTAACTGTTGTTATTCTCTCAAGATTGTTCTCTTTGTCAATTTGTATATAGTTATTTCTTATATTTGTAAATAAAAATAAAAAAATTTGCAATCAAAAATCTTTCTCTGTTATTTTAGATGTTTGAGGTGTCACTAAATCAATAAGTATTGATGTCAAAGTCACTTATCTGCTTGTAATACCTCCTTTCACAAAAAGGTCATTTTCTCAAATTTGTTGTCAAAAAACAGTGTTTTTGCTGAAACTTTGCTATGTTCTACTATCAATTACTTGAGAACCGAAAAGGTTAGAAACATAATTTTTTTTCCAGGTGAAAGATGAGAGTCAACACTTTATTTTGATGTGTGCTACGTTTATATAGTGAAAGAACTCAGTATTCTGTGAGTCTTGAAAAATCAGTGAAAATGCTCTGAATCTCTGGTAGACAGGGGCTTAGATTTTGAAAACAGGCTGGTAGAGAAAGAGTTTAAGTGAGAGCATCGTTGCTTCCGCTCAGACATCTTGTCTTGCCTCGTGCTGCCTTAATATGAGATTTATCTGATCATTATCAAAAATAAAAACGTAACCTAAAGATACTAAATGTTTTGATGGTTTAGATAGTTCAACAGTTTTTCGAGGTAGCGAGATGACACAAACCCTGTAGTGAAGAAGGTGTTTCCCCTCGCCCAAGACGTAACAATAGTAAAATACATTACTTTGGGGAACAACATACATAAATTAGTCTGTTGTGCTCCACCAATTATGAGGGGCCGTTCTGAGCCAAAAATGCCAGGGCCGTTTTTTTGTCCCAGTCCAGCCCTGCCTGGACGACATTTTGATTTTCTCCAGAGATATTAAAGAACATGTTGAGTATGTGAGGTTGGTTCTACAAAGACTCTTAGGTCTTTTTCACACCTGCCTTGTTTGGTTCGTTTAAAACGAACCAGAGTTTGTTTGCTTCTTTGATTCGGACCTTTTGGGCTGGTGTGAATAAAAACCAAAAATCTCCATCTGGAGCAAACAAGCGAACCGAGACCACCTAAAAAACTCGGTCTTGGCACGGTTCCATACGAATCCTGGTGCGGTTCGTTTGAGGTGAGAATGCAGACCGGACTCAATCCGGCACAAGTTGGCTTTTTGTACTTAACGAGCTCCCGTCGTAGTTCGAGCATTATGGGAAACCGAGGCTGACGAAACAAAACTTATGAGGCTTACTTACGTTTTGCGTGAAGAGCATGAGTCAGAACTTGCTGTGCGCACATGAGCGCTGTCCTCCGTAGCCGTCTTGCCCTGTGTCTTTGTCGTTTGGAAATTGATTGTAAAATAGTGTAAACCTCACGATGCTGCTCAAACATTTGTGCGAACTGTAAAAACTGTGCAAACCATATCGCTAAGGCTAGATTGAAAACAGCACGTAACGCCATTATTCTCCTCCTTCCGTGTTTGGACACGGCTAATTTCTGTCCAATGGCTGAGCGACCTCAGCACACGTGTTTTTGTTTATACATGTTGGTTCGCTTGGGGAAAAACTGCAGTGTGAAAGCGAACCGCAAAAAAAAATAAAATAAATAAAAATTTGGTCCGGACCAAAGCAAGTGAACTATCGGACGTTCCTGGTGTGAAAATGACTTTAGAAAACAAGGTATTTGTAAAAGCAGAAAAATGCGAATTTCATGCGACCACTGTAAACTTTCTTGATTTTGTCATTGAGCATGGGCAACTCAAACCCGATCCAGCCAAAGTGAAGGCTGTTGCGGAGTGGCAGAGCCCTGAGATGAGTAAACAACTCCGGCGTTTACTGGGATTTGCCAATTTCTTTTTTGTGATCAATGTTTTATTAGATTTTTAGTATTTATGGGTGAAAGAGTAAACAATAAAGCAAACCGTATACCGTGGTCCCTCGCTCTATCGCGGTTCACTTTTCGCGGCCTCGCTGTTTCGCAGATTTAAAAAAAAAAAATGTATTTAATTTTTTTTTTATAGTGTATCAACATTGTGTTCTGCGTCCTGATTGGCTTCTCCTCCGTGCCGTGTCTCCTGTACAGTACAGAATGTGCTCAGTTTGCCAGATTTATATAGATGTTATAGAGGGGGGACCCAGGGGCAGCTCCAGGAGTCCCGCTGGATGCACGAGGAGCCGAGACATGAGTCACTGGATCCATAGGAAGTCCAGACCGGGACTAAGACATGAGGACCAGACTGGGACCAGACCGAGACTAGACCGGAACTAGACCAAGACTAGACCAGGACTAAACGTGGACTAAACCAGGACTAAACCAGGTCTAAACCAGGTTTAAACCAGGTCTAAACCAGGTCTAAACCAGGTCTAAACCAGGTCTAAACCAGGTCTAAACCAGGTCTAAACCTGGACTAAACCAGGACTAGACCAGGTCTAAACCTGGACTAAACCAGGACTAGACCAGGTCTAAACCAGGATTAAACCACCGCATGCGGCTCTTTGCCTTGTTTCGTGCGGCTCTTGTGTGTGTTCGCTTCGACTGCATCGTTGGACACGGTCCCGAGGGGGAGGCACGGTCCGGGCGCTGCCGGCCTCGGTCTCGTGCTCGCAGCCCTAGTTGGGACACATGGCCTCGCGCCGGTCATGCTGCTCACGGATTTGACCTCGATGAGCGGGTGCATGTGTCCGCGCGCACACTTCTTAAGTCCCAGGACTAGACCAGGTCCAAACCTGGACTAAACCAGGACTAGACCAGGTCTAAACCAGGATTAAACCACTTTGGCTTGTTTCGTGTCCACGCTCATTGTGACCACGATGAGCGGGTGCACGTGTCCCTGCGCACACACCCCCTTCCATGCTTCACTATTAATACATTTTGTTGAAAATCTACGAAAGTTTGAGTGTTTAAACAAGAGAGAAATGTGAAAAAATCTTAATACCAGTCTGAGAAAAGTGTATAATGTGTGTGGTGAGGCGTTTACAGCCTTAAAACATGTATAATAATTGTAAAATATAAAGTTGTCCTACTTCGCGGATTTCACTTATTACAGGTTATTTCTGGAACCTATCCCCCACGATAAACGAGGGACCACTGTATGTGCACATTTGTAAAAAAAAGTTCATACATTTTATCATTAATTCACACAGGTCCATCCAGACAATTCATTGTTGAAGTCGACACTTCAGACTCTGGAGTGGGTGCTGTCTTGTCCCAGCATTGTTCCAAAGAACAGAAAATGCACCCTTGTGCTTTTTTCTCTTTGCGTTTATCACCAGCAGAAACCAATTATGATACTGGTAACAGAACTCCTGGCGGTAGTATTGGCTCTGCGAGAATGGTGCCACTGGCTGCAAGGAGCTGAGCACCCCTTCATAGTGTGGACTGACCACAAAAATCTTTCCTACCTCCAGTCAGCAAAAAGGTTGAACTCCTGTCAGGCTAGATGGGCACTGTTCCTGGGAAGATTTAACATTGTACTAACTTACCGTCCTGGATCCCAGAATGTAAAGCCTGATGCCCTGTCCTGACAGTCAATTTCTGAAGAGGTAGAATCCAACCTGGTCCTATTCTACCTCTCCCTTGTGTCTTTGACAATCCAGGCACTTCAACCAACCCCTCAACTTCAAATATCCTTCTTGGAGCTGTTGGTTGGGAGATTGAGAAGGTAGTCCAGGAGGCCCAACAAACCCAACCTGTCACACCCCATCCCTGACCTGTCCTACCACCAGTCATACAGGTGTGGCCCTGCACTCTGGTGGCCATTGGCCTGACTCACACCACTCCACCAACAGCCAATCCCCAACCACAGCCTGCTACAGCTGTTCCCAATCCCCTCATTAGTCACAGCTTTTTAACCCAGCCAAGGACAATGCTCATTGCGAGACTGTTGTTTCTGCTCTGCTCATGCCTTGCCAAGTCTGTTATCCTTGTGTGAGTTTTTGCCTGTTTTTTGGATTTTTTGTTATTTTGTCTGAGAATCTTGCCTTTGTTTTTTGACTATTTTTGGAAGTTTTTGCCAAGTGAAGATTTCCTGTGTTTTTTGACTATTTTTTGGACATTTTGCCACGTGAGGATTTCCTGTGTTTTTTGACTACTTTTTGGGATTATTTTCTACTTGAGCTTTACCACGTGTGCCCTGAACCCTGCCTGTTTTGATTGTTGTCTCAACCCCTGCCTTCACCTCTGCCCTTAATAAACTGAACTTTGTGTAACATTTCTGTCCCCGGGTCTGCTCCTGAGTCCTCGGGCCTTGCCCTTTCTGACAGAACAGTCTCGCCAACATGGAGCCAGCAGACTTGAAATGGATGAAGACCGCAGTGAAAGAACATGGGGCCATGTTAGGAAGTCACCAACAAGGCCTTGTTCAAGTAACCAAGAATCTTGGAGCTGTTGCTGAGCAGCTCAACTCCCTCTCTGCACAAGTGCAACAACTTTTGGCCAACATCCCTGAGCCCCAGTTGACCCCCCCACAGGCTGATCCAGTTCCTCCCATTGTCGCCTCATTCAGAGAACCCTGACTGCCTGCTCCTCAGCCGTATGACGGTAACCCTAACACATGTCGCTCTTTCCTCTCCCAGTGCTCTTTGTCCCTAGAGCTCCAGCCTCTCGCCTTCCCTACGGAGTGCTCCAGAGTCGCCTACCTCATCACTCTCCTCACTGGAAAGGCTCGGGACTGGGGAACTGCTGTTTGGGACGCCAATGCCGCTTGCTGCTGTACCTACAAGTCCTTCACAGATGAGATGAGAAAGGTATTCGACCGCTCCTCCTCAGGCAGGGAGGCAGTAAGAGAGATCATGGCTCTCCGTCAAGGTTCCCGGTCAGTTTGATTATGCCATTGAATTCTGTACTCTGTCAGCCTCATGCAATTGGAATGATAATGCCCTGTATGATGCCTTCTTGAACGGCTTATCTGATTTGGTTAAAGATGAACTTGTCCCAAGAAAGTTACCTTCCAGTCTTACTGAACTCATTGACCTGGCTGACACCCGTATCCAGCAGAGGGTCCGGGAGAGAACTTCAGCCCCTCTCCGACTCGGAGTGAGGGTCCCAACTCCTGAGGTAACCCTCCTGAGCCCATGCAAATCGATCGAGCTCGGGTCACTCCCGAGGAGCGTCAACGCTGACGAAATGCAGGTGCCTGTTTCTACTGTGGAAAGGTGGGCCATTTCTGTCAAGTACGCCCCTTAAAAGACAATGCCCGCCAGTGAGAATAGGAGGCCTGACGGGTACGGCCACCAACCATTCCCCTTCCCAACACTCCTTTCCATCTCTCTGTTGTACAAGAACCAGTCCCATAATCTTCAAGCCCTCATTGACTCAGGTGCAGACTGGAATTTAATAAGCTCTGCTATGGTACAAAGACTGGGTATTCCCCTATCCCGTCTTGAAAGTCCCCTCTCTGTCCTGACCCTCAATGACAACAGCCTGGGCACCATCACCCATATCCCAGTCACTTTGAGAATCTCAGGGAATCACTCAGAGTCTATCTCTTTCCATGTCATAAAGGATTCCCATGTCCCCATAATCCTTGGATTCCCTTGGTTGTCTGTGCATAACCCCCATATTAACTGCCCCGACAAGAGTATTTTAGGATGGAGTGCTTTTTGTTTGTCCTCATGCCTAGGGTCTGCCTTCACCTCTGCCCCCTCCCCTCCTGCCCCTGAGGAGTTTCCTGAACTGTCTAATGTCCCCAAGGAGTATTTGGACCTCACGCCTGTGTTAAGTCCCAAGCAGTGTCTCTACCCCCACATAGGCCTTATGATTGTGCCATAGAACTCCTTCCTGGCACTTCTCCTCCCAAGGGTAGGTTGTATTCCCTTTCTCCCTCTGAAAGAGACGCCATGAAAAAGTATATTTCTGACTCCTTGGCTGCTGGTATCATCCGCCCATCGTCTTCACCTGCTGGAGCTGGCTTCTTTTTTGTTGGGAAGAAGGATGGGTCCCTGCGTCCATGCATTGACTATCGAGGGCTAAATGACATCACAATCAAGAACAGGTACCCCTTACCCCTCATGTCTACTGCCTTTGAACTGCTCCAGGGTGCCAGGGTTTTTTCTAAACTGGACTTAAGAAATGCCTATCATCTGGTTAGGATCAGAGAGGGGGACGAATGGAAGACTGCGTTCAATACTCCTATGGGCCATTATGAATACCTGGTGGTCCCTTTTGGTTTAACCAATGCCCCTGCAGTCTTTCAAGCCCTAGTCAATGATGTCCTTCGGGACTTTTTGAATGTTTTTTGAATGTTCCAGCGGCTGCTGGAGAACAAACTTTTTGTGAAAGCAGAGAAATGTGAATTCCACAAAGATACTGTGTCGTTTTTGGGTTTTGTCATCTCTCCCTCCCAGATACAGATGGATCCCCTGAAGGTGAGAGCTGTTAAGGACTGGCCCACACCTTCCTCAAGGCAAGCACTCCAGCAGTTCCTTGGATTTGCTAACTTTTACCAGCGGTTTATCAGAAGCTACAGTTCCGTGGCTGGACCCCTCACCGCGCTCACGTCTAACAAGACCCCTTTCCAATGGAGTGAGGAGGCTGAGAGGGCCTTTGAACATCTAAAAGGTAGATCCACTTCTGCACCTATTCTGACCATCCCTGACCCCTCTCTCCAATTTGTTGTCGAGGTTGATGCTTCCGAGTCAGGCGTGGGGGCCATACTGTCACAGAGGTCACCCAAGTAAGCTGTATAAGCTGCAATGAGCTGCATATGTGCTCCTTCTTCTCTCACCATCTCACTCCTGCAGACAGGAATTATGATATTGGAGATCAGGAGTTGCTAACGGTCAGGCTGGCATTAGGAGAGTGGAGACATTGGTTGGAGGGGGCTAATCCTCCTTTTCTTGTCTGGACAGATCACAGGAATCTGGAGTACCTCCGTACAGCAAAGCGTCTGAACGCCAGACAAGCCAGACAACTCCAGATACACAACACTACCATTTCTCTCAAACATTGTTCACAAATCTGTCCAAATGTGTGACAGCGAGCACCTCTGCCCCGCCGAGACAATCCACCCCACCTCACAGGTGCGCCACATCAAGATGCCGATCCGACATCATGACCAGTGCACAGGTGCCCCAGACTGCCCACAATAAAAGGCCACCCCGAAATGTGCATTTTTTTTTGCTTTATTGGGGGTCTGGGGACTCAGAACCAGTCAGTATCTGGTGTGACCACCATTTGCCTCATGCAACACATCTTCTTCACATAGAGTTTATCAGATTGTCAATTGTGGCCTGTGGAATGTTGGTCCACTCCTCTTCAAAGGCTGTTATGGACGAAGAACACAGGTGCATTTTATTGATGGCATTTTGAATGCACAGAGATACCGTGATGAGATCCTGAGGCCCATTGTTGTGCCATACATCCATGAACATCACCTCATGTTTCAGCAAGATAATGCACGGCCCCATGTTGCAAGGATCTGTACACAATTCTTGGAAGCTGAAAATGTCCCAGTTCTTGCATGGCCAGCATACTCACCGGACATGTCACCCATTGAGCATGTTTGGGATGTGCTGGACCGGCGTATACTACAGCGTGTACCAGCTCCCACTAATATCCAGCAACTTCGCACAGACGTTGAAGAGGAGTGGACCAACATTCCACAGGCCACAATTGACAATCTGATAAACTCTATGTGAAGATGTGTTGCACTGCATGAGGCAAATGGTGGTCACACCAGATACTGACTGGTTCTGAGTCCCCAGACCCCCAATAAAGCAAAAAAAAGCACATTTCGGGGTGGCCTTTTATTGTGGGCAGTCTGGGGCGCACCTGTGCACTGGTCATGATGTCGGATCGGCATCTTGATGTGGCGCACCTGTGAGGTGGGGTGGATTGTCTCGGCGGGGCAGAGGTGCTCGCTGTCACACATTTGGACAGATTTGTGAACAATGTTTGAGAGAAATGGTAGTGTTGTGTATCTGGGGTGAATTTTGGATCTTTGGGTCCATCTCAGGAAAAATGGGAGCAAAAACAAAAGTGTTGCGTTTATATTTTTGTTGAGTATAATTTGTCCCTCTCTTATCGCCCTGGCTCCAAGAACACTAAGCCCGATGCCTTGTCTAGACAATTCTCCTCAGCCCCGGAACCTCACCTCCTGGAGACCATCCTTCCTCCAAAGTGCCTGGTGGCTGCAGCTCTGTTGGGGATTGAGGCCATCGTCCAGGAGGCTCAGAATCAGGAACCTGGTCCAAGTAACGGACCACCTAACCGTCTCTTTGTGCCTTCCACTGTCCGTTCTCAGGTCCTGGAGTGGGGATACAGCTCCAAGGTTGCCTGCCATCCTGGGGCATCCAGAACCCTGGCTATGATCGAACAGCACTTTTGGTGGCCAGCAATGAGGAGGGATGTCCAGACATTTGTGGCAGCCTGTGATGTCTGTACTAGGAACAAGTCAGGTAACAGACCCCCAGCGGGCCTTCTGAGGCCCCTTCCTGTCCCTCGCCGTCCTTGGTCACACATAGCTGTAGACTTTGTAACTGGTCTTCCCGAGTCTGATGGCAACACATGTGTATTGACTGTGGTAGATCGATTCTCTAAGGCAGCCCACTTCATTCCCCTACCCAAGTTGCCATCATCCAAGGAGACGGCTGAACAGTTGGTCCTCCATGTTTTCCGCCTGCATGGTCTGCCCTCTGGCATTGTCTCTGATCGTGGCCCACAGTTCTCTGCCCAGTTCTGGAAGGCCTTCTGCAAACTGATAGGTGCCTCTCCCAGTTTGTCCTCAGGTTTCCATCCCCAGACCAATGGACAGTCAGAGCGGGCTAACCAGGAGCTGGAAGCCGCACTTAGGTGCATGACCTCCCGGGACCCCACCTTGTGGAGCAAGACTCTGCCCTGGGTGGAATATACACACAACTCCCTGCCTACTTCTGCCACGGGACTATCCCCTTTCCACTGCTCTCTGGGGTACCAACCCCCACTATTCCCTTCTCAGGAGGAGGAGGTCGCCGTCCCTTCAGCCCAGGCCTTTGTGCGTCGCTGCAAGAGGACTTGGTTTCGGGCCAGGGCTCGCCTCTTGCGGTCCACTGCTGCCGTCAAGCGTCAGGCAGATAGGTGCCGGTCCTCAGCTCCTAAGTACAAGGTTGGCCAGAGGGTGATGCTCGCCACACGGGACCTTCCCATTAAGACCACCTACCGCAAGCTGAACGCCAGGTTCATCGGACCCTTCACCATCTCCAAGGTAATCAACCCTTGCTCCGTTCAGCTTCGTTTGCCTCTGACCTTGCGCCGTATGAATCCCACCTTCTATGTTTCCCAACTCAAACCCCTTGTCTCGAGCCCCCTGTCCCCTGTCCTTCCGCCCACTCCTCCTCCTCCCAGGATTGTTGATGGTGGTGAGGTGTTTTCTGTGCGGAGTCTTCTGAAGGCCAGGGGCCCTGGTTGGGACGCCTGGTCGCGTCCGTAGAGGAAGGGGTCTTGTCACACCCCATCCCTGACCTGTCCTACCACCAGTCATACAGGTGTGGCCCTGCCCTCTGGTGGCCATTGGCCTGACTCCTACCACTCCACCAACAGCCAATCCCCAACCACAGCCTGCTACACCTGTTCCCAATCCCCTCATTACTCAGTTTTTTAACCCAGCCAAGGACAATGCTCATTGCGAGACTGTTGTTTCTGCTCTGCTCATGCCTTCCCAAGTCTGTTATTCTTGCCACGTGAGTTTTTGCCTGTTTTTTGAATCTTGCCTTTGTTTTTTGACTATTTTTGGAAGTTTTTGCCATGTGAGGATTTCCTGTGTTTTTTGACAATTTTTTTGGACATTTTGCCACGTGAGGATTTCCTGTGTTTTTTGACTTACTCTTTGGGACTATTTTCTACTTGAGCTTTACCACATGTGCCCTGAACCCTGCCTGTTTCAATTTTTGATTGTTGTCTCAACCCCTGCCCAGAAGTCCAACCGAGGGGAACCGGTTCGGAAGATGGAGAAAAGCGTATTGTCTGGGGTGAAGGTGTTGCAAAACTCAGTTTCTCTTGCGGAGTGGAGATGGTGAACGTGGGCACGAAGGAGCGCTGTGAAGAGGGGCCAGTGCTCTGCTGCGCGACCGCCATGGAGGTGGTGGTTTCGTGCCACGAAGATGTCCTTGATGCAGTACGTCAGCAGGCTCTCAATGGAGACATGGTAGAAGGTCAGTAGCAGGCAAGGGTCCAGTTCGTACTTCCTGAGCACCCTCAGGAAGTTTAGACGCTGCTGGGCCTCCTGAAGTTGACAATGATCTCTTTGGTTTTCTTGGCATTCAGAGCCAGATTGTTCTGTGTACACCAGGCGGCGAACTGCAGTACCTACTCTCTGTTGGCTGACTCATCACCCTTGAGATGAGCCTCAACCACTCTCATCAGCAAATTTCACTATGAGGTTGCTGTCGCTGGTTGGACTGCAGTCACAGGTGTAGACAGTACAGGAGGGGGCTCAACACACAGCCTTGTGGAGAGCTGGTGCTTGGTGCGCGGATGGGGGAGAGGTGGGAGCCGAGTCTCACAGTCTGGGGTCGGTTGGTTCGAAAGTCTTTAATCCAGGTGCATGTTAGAGGAGGGAGGCCAAGGGTAGTCAGTTTGGGTATGAGAATGTCCAGGATGATTGTATTGAAGGCTGAGCTGTAATCCACAAAGAGCATCTGAGCATAGCTCTGCTGTTGCTCCAGGTGGCTCAGCAGAGTGGAGGGCCATGGCAATGGCATCATCTGTGGATCTGTTCGCACAGCATGCGAACTGGTAGGGGTCAAGGTCTAGTCGCGGGAGCAACATCCTAAGCAGATCTGCCGCTCAGATCTCCCTGCACCAGCCCCTATGCATCGTCTTGTGGGTGGAGGGTCTACGGAAAGACGGCCCCACGTCAGTCCTTCAGGCTGTGCCCAGCCGGGCTCCGTGGGGAAAGGCCTGGCCACCAGACGCTCGCCATCAAGCCCCACCCCAGGCCTGGCTCTAGGGTGGGGCCCCGGTATCACTAATCCGGGTGACATAACTGGCCTTGCTGTGTTTCTCCTCACAGGGGTTTCTGAACCGCTCTTAGTCTGACTCGTCCCCCAGGACCTGTTTGCCTTGGGTGATCCAACCAGGAGTATGAAGTCCCCAACAACATACCTCCTGGGATTATTTGGGCATTTAAACACCTCCACCATGTTAAGGTGGTGGTTCAGATCACAGATCTGACCTGTAATTTAGTCTGCTTTTGCCTCCATACAGATAGAAAGCTTTAATACTGTGAAACATACCAGGCAAAGCAATACAATTTCAATGGATTTCAAGTATTTTATGGACCTTCCACCAGAGAAGTTACACAATGCACCTTTAATGTAGCAGCTAAAAGTCTTACAGTTAACTCTGACTGTGCCACACACTCAAGAGTCTTCAGTACTTAGACCGTGATGAGCCAGACAGGTTAGAAAAGTCCTTATATCTGAGCAATGCTACAGAACCAGCATTAGCAAGGAAATATTGCCAGTCAATTCAACATAATGTTATTTAAACACTAGTAAAACTGGTTTAACAAAGTTCTGTTGTAGTCCTGACATATCAACATAATGTTATTTAAACACTAGTAAAACTGGTTTAATCTAAGTACTCTTGTAGTCTTGGCATATCAACGTCATTCTAAAACTGTTAAGGAAAGGTCCATCTTTGTACTATGTTCTTCTTTTAAGTATTGATACTTACTCAAATTATTACCTAGTTTTGGACACTAGTTCACAGTACAGCTGCTCCAGTTAACCTGTGTCACATGGTTTATCTGTGGAAATAAACCATGTGACGCAGGTTAACTGTGAGGGCCCTGTGAGAATAAACCTTTTGGTCAAAATGTTATATCTTACAAAGGTTGTGTACTGTGGACATTTGCCAACTTCACAACATTCAAAAGTGATTTAAAGGTGTGGCTCAAATCAACACAAGCCTGTAAATACATTTTTAAATACATATTTTTTTTTAGGTCGATGCACATAGAAACATTCTTAAAGAGAAATTCCAAGAAATGCCAACTCCACTCGTGAGTTTTTGGTTATAACTATCTCCTGTCTGTCCTGCTTCCCCTGTGCTGTGTTCAGTCTGCTGTTTGTTCTTGTTTGTTTTCCTGCTATGAAGCACTTGTTGTCTGTGGCCCCAGTGTTTGTGATGGTGTTTTTGTGTTAAATGTGGTTTTAATGATACCTGTCCAGCTGTTGTTATAATGTGACATCTGACAAATGGAACATGTGTTCTTTCAATTTATCAACTGTCACTTTTCCAAACAAGCAAATAAATAAATGGCCTTTGTTTTGCAGGTATAGGAAACCAGTATTCTTCATATTATGGAATTAAACCCAAAACCAAAGTGTTTATTTTATTTTATTTTATTTTTTTTGTGTAAGGTCAATATGAATTTTTATCGCCGCTCAAACAGTGAGACTCCATTCATATCATACTCCATAGAACTGCACAACAACTCACCCTTACGTAACAGATAACCCTCTGTTCTGTCAATCAGCATGTCATCGCTGCACTTACAACTTGTGTATATAAAATTGTGATATATTTGTATTTTTACTTGCGTATATACAGTGCATATAAAAAGTCTCCACACTGCTGTTCAAATGCCAGGTTTTCGTGAGGTAAAAAAATGAAGGCACCACCTTTTAATGTGACCTATAACCTGTACAACGCAACTGAAGAACAAACTGAAACCTTTAAAAAGGGGAGAAATATAAAATACATAAACTTAAAATAACCTGGTTGCATAAATATGCACACCCTTGAACTAATACTTTGTTGTTGCAGGATCTTTGGCTTTTATTACAGCACTCAGCCTTTTTGGGTAGGAGATGATCAGCGTGGCACATCTTCTTTGCAAAACTACTCCAAATCTGACAGATTGCGAGGGCATCTCCTCTGCACAGCCTCTTCAGATCACCCCACAGATGTTTGATGGGATTCAGGTCAGGACTCTGGCTGGGCCAAAGCCTCAGTCTTATTCCGGTGAAGCCATTCTTTTGTTGATTTAGATGTGTGCTGAAAGATGAAGTTCCTCTTCATCTTCAACTTTGTAACAGAAGGCCGAAGGTTTTGTGCCAACACTGACTGGTATTTGGAACTGTTCATAATTCCCTTCACCCTGACTAAGGCCCCAGTTCCAGCTGAAGAAAACCCAGGAGGAAAGGGGTAGCAATTCCGTGCCTGGCTGGTGTTTCGGAAAAACTACAGAGGATTTTCAGACAATATGAAATTCCAGTTTATTTCAAACCCACAAACACTTTAAGACAAAAACTCGTCCACCCAAAGGACAAAACACCGAGCCACAAACAAAGCAATGTGGTCTACTTCATTCAGTGTAGTGAAGACTGCAGTGAGCGCTATATTGGGGAAACCAAGCAGCCACTTCACAAGAGGATGTACCAACGGGCGTGCCAGAGTGGACCGTCATCTGCCGTACATCTTCACCTAGAAGCCGCGGGCCATTCATTTGAGGACAGTGAGGTTCAGATCTTAGCCAGGGAAAAGAACTGGTTTGAGAGGGGAGTTAAAGAGGCTATTTTTGTCAAAAAAGAGAATCCGTCGTTAAACAGAAATGGGGGAGTTAGACACAACTTGTCTCCCATCTATAATTCGATTCTCAAACCAAGTCAAAAACAGACAAAGAAACATTAGGACAAACAAGCCATTGCAGAGGGGTGGAGAGGGTCGTTTGTCTTGAATAGGGAGACGAAAATGGACGCCAGGGAAATTTGAAATACAAAGAGACAGATTAGTTGATAGTTTCAGAACTATTTCAGTGTAGTGAGCGCCTCCTAGGGCTTATAGATATGCTAATACTAGACGCCAGAGGAATTCGTAAAACAAAAGAGTCAGAGTAGCTGGGATAGTTTCAAAGCTTTTTTCAGTGTAGGTAGCTCCTCCCTGCAGCTAGATATAAACAGGGTCTAACCAGCATGAGAACCAGAGCTGATGAAGCCTCTCAGATGAGTGGTGAAACGTTTTCGACCAAACAAACTTTGTCCAGTTGACAAATTGAATTTCTCCTTTTATCATTAACTGTGATAACATAGAGAGTAATATCAAATAATACTGAATTAAATAATATGTACATGCAATGTAAATAATATCTACATGTGTATTTAATATGCGAAATTTAGTACAGAAAACATTTACTGTAAGGTCAATTCAGGTAAATTTGGCCACTTTTTCCCATATAAGCGAAAATGTGGCCCAATTTACCTGAATTCACCCTATGTTACAGTTGTCCAGTAGGTGGCACTCATCAGTGATAATGTGTAATTAACTGCCAGCTGTGGCCCATGAACCTGGCACCTGTATGAGTGTAGAGCTCGGAAGTAAAACTTCAAGAATACAATAAAAGTGTTTGGGCAATCTTTTACTAAACAACATTAACAGAACAAGTGAAAGTTAAAAAAGTGAACAAGTTAAGCAAAAAATCCCCCCTCCATCCCCCCACACACAAACACTATGCCCCCCAGCACAAACTAAAACTGCCCATGATGCTGTGGTACTTTCATCTTAATTACACAAATAGTAACGGTCGGACAGGCACTGTAAATATATTTTGTAGCAACATTAACTTACCGTTTGTTAAATTGCTTAGATTTGGTCCGAAGGTCTGGTCAGATTCTGGTCGGACTCTCAAATCCAGCTTCCTACACTTTTCACAGGAAATGACGTAGGTAGACACGTCACATTACCTTTTTTGGCGGACACTGGTAGCCCCCATGACAGAAGTACATCAAGGCCATTTGTGATGTGGGCCATCCTCCCGTGGACCCACCACCCATGGGGGCTGGTGCATTGTGATCTGGGCAGCAGATCTGCTTGGACTGCTGCCCCTGCGACCCAGAAAATGGATGGATGGGTGTAAATAGAAGAATCGTGTCCATTTCACTATCAACACCCAGGGACATTAGACACACCGAAAAAAAATTTGTTTATTTTAGGGACATAAGTGAGATAAGAAAAACAATGAAGATCCAAATCTAGCAGTGTTTTGTTTTGTTCTTACAAATGAAGGTCCATTGATATCTTACAAATCAAACTGCCAACAGTGGCATTGTCATTTGTGAAGCCGAGCGTATAGGGCTTAATGGCCCCTATTATTTGACATCCTTACGCAAACGTGATATAAAACTATGTCGGCAGTACCTGTTATGCTTAAAATACACTTAAATAAACAACCTCTAGCAAACTCGAGTCAGTACCAAAATATCACCTGCGTATGAGATTATGATCTCTTCCTCCTCCACATGCCTTTGATTCTAGAATCTTCCCTGACAATGGCCTCAGGTCCTAAAAAAAATACTGTTCTAATACTGTCACCCAAGACCTCATGACGTGAATCATCTCTACTCTTTAATTTTTATATGAATGTATTATGACATTGGCATTTCATGAGAAATGGGCAAATGCACAAGAGAGCTGAGGGGTATTCCACGAAAGCTACTAAGCGCAAAGCCCGGCTTTATTCGTCAGTTGGCGCTAGTTTAAGTGAGAGTTCGGTTCCACGACGCTCGCTAAACTTAGTTCCCGCTGAGTTACTGGGGCAACATGGTCTTAGCAGATAGTCTGGTCGCGGCAAAGCTAAAGTTGTGTCTTAGTCAGGCCATGTCGCAGAGAATACGTACCTGACGTAAACAGAGTGTCAAACAAACAGTTCCGCACACCTCCCGCATGAGTATCTGTGTTGTCCGAAAACAATATCAGCAAAAACAGAAATTACCTTACGTTCTTGGTTCTTGACAAATCTCCGGTAATTTAAAAATATGCTTTTTGAACCACTGTCTTTATGACATTAACATATAGAAGAATTCCAGAGGCATCACAGAGAAAGACTTTGGCCGAGTGGATATGTCCTATGACTCTCATATGGGCGACCTGGGTTCGATTCCTGCTATTGACTTATTGATGCCCAAGTCAAATTTGAGTTAAATTTTCACGCGTTTATATTTGCAACATATTACAGAAATGGAAATGAATTTAACCTACAATTATTGTTATCATCACATAAATTATATCAGTTGGGCCTAACATCACTCTCACTTGACGACATTGACACTTTATATTTTATGTGACATCTCTAGCAAAGAATACAGTTACAGGTAAACCTTTACTTTTAAAAGAAAATGTAGCCAAATAACAGGCACACTCCATGATGCAACATTTCAATGATTCAACAAATTTGCTTCAGAGATGCTGTGCAAGCCTTTTTAATGAAATCCTATTTATCAATTTCCATCAATAGGCATAAAACAATAAAAGACATTAGGTATGACATTCTGGTGTGAGGCCACTGCTGGAGGACTGCTGAGGGTCAGGCAAGGCACTACTGGAGGACTGCTGAGGGTCAGGCAAGGCACTGCTGGAGGACTGCTGAGGGTCAGGCAAGGCACTGCTGGAGGACTGCTGAGGAGGGTCCAAGTGTACGCCATCTTCAGTAACTAGAACACAAGCATACTATTAAAATATACAGATACTTGGATCACAGCTGAGGCAAGCATTAGTCTAGAGAATATCTTGAATATACTCTTCAGAAGAACTCGCAGGAAGGATCTTTGATGGGGTCTCTCCTTCAATTACCTCCACCAGTGGGTGACCCCGGTTTAGGGCCAGTGCCAGCTCCTCTGCAGGTGAAAGGTTTTGGGGGGGCTCCCACCTCCTGTGGCTTGGTAGCTACTGTTCATTTTAAATTAAATTAAGGTACCATTTCAACAGTATTACTAATTTCACTGAATAATAATATTAATATTAGCCTACTTACCACTCTACAAAATGTTATTATGCTTTGTCTTTACCAGCAAAACAGTCCTCTTCACATTATTCCTGCTCAAAGACAAGATAACACAATTTAAGGTATTAGTTGGAGCAAATACTTTTACACAGTAAAAATAAATTACAACTGACAAGACTGCTATACAAATATATAATAATCATGCCATCAACTGCCCACCATAAGATGAGAATCAAACTCACAATCTCCCACATCCCAGACGGTAACTTCTCCCCTGCGCCACAGATCAGTGTTGACATCATTGGTGAAAAACATACTTAAAAAACCCAACCCCCAGCACTGTTATAGGACTTAGCTTACTTATTTAAGCGCTCAGCGATCTTCTGCCACGCCATGTCTCTGGCCTTGGTTATTGCAAATGTGTTGTAGAGTTCCAAAAGCAGCTTCTGTTCTGATGCGCTGAAATAATCGGCCCGAATCTTCGACATGATCGCGTTTTCGACAGTCGCTTGTTCAGGGCTTCTTATTTACCCCGTGCACGCGCGGAGGCCCAGCCTGATTAGGCCAGACTGAGCTTAGCTCTGATTAGGCGCAGGTGAAATGCGTTTGTGGAACGGGTTCAGGCTTTTGTCTAAGTTGTGTCTCAGCCAGGCGAGAACTTAGCACTTAGTCGCCGCTAAGTTTAGCCACGTTCGTGGAATACCCCTCTGCTCATCTGAGATGAGCCCATGGTTTATATTTCCACTCCAGTCTGTTATTTGTTCTATGGAGATTAAAACCACTCAAGACAGCACTGTGTCCTGGACATTGAACCCACCACAGAACAGGTCTGAGAAGCTTGTTGAGCTTGTGAACCACAATACAAACATGAGGCTTTTGTGTGAGTGCTCTTGGGCACCCTCTACTGGCTGGGGTGGCCCTGTGCATCTACACATTATTCCATCCTATTGTGAAGGACTTTGTTGTGATAGTTGTATTACACATGATTAAACTGATTGAAAATCTTATGACCTCATTTCAAATATTTGATATTAAATTGAATTGGCATGTCTTTGACCTTTCACCATCAGTAACTCAACTGTGATAATTGTGACATCATTTATTTAAAAAAATATTTATAATCGCATACATACACATATGAACAAATAAAGAAGAATAAAAAGAATAAATACATTACAGAATTTTCCACAAACGTCTCTGAGAATTCACAAAAAATTCAGTTTCTCAAAAGTCTAAAAGCTTTTACTGCCCGCAGTAGACTGGACTTTTTTTAACATGTGGAATAATAGACAGGATCTGAAACTGGACATCAAATGGTGTGAATACAATTTACAAAGAATAAATAGTCAGATTTATAAGTTTCTTAAATACAGGTCATACACAAAGAATAATACTAACTGTCAAATACAATAACTTAAATACATTTCAGTTTCAGTTAAAACAGAAGCATCAGGATGAGTCCCAGAAGAGAATGGACCAGGCTCAACGTCACCAAAGACTCAGCTGAGGAGGTGGTAGTAGCAGTAGTAGTGGTAGTAGTCAGGCTTGGGGAGTAACGGATTACATGGAACGGCGTTAAGTAAAAGGATACAAAAAAAAGGTAACTGTATTCCCCTACAGTTACAAAGAAAAAGACGTAATCAGATTACAGGTACATTTAGTGAAAATGGGGATTACTTAGCAGGATTACAATTTGAAAGCATTTTATGTTATTTCATTTTTTCATTTAAAGCCAAGGTCAAGGTTAAAGGTCATACGTAGGGAAAACAGAACGTACAGACTCACGCCGTGCGCGCTCTGTGAAACAAACTTGCAGCGGCGCGCACTGAACTTCACGCAGGTCGCGCACTACGGACTAAACTTGCAGCGGGCATGGTTTCAAAAAACGCATTTAGCGGGTGGAAATTTAGGGAGAATTTTATTTTTGAAGAAGACAAAGGGAACAACATCACAGTGCAGTGTAAATTGTGCCTTCCAGCGGTTAAACACCTGTCAATGTCCAAGGATTCTACTTCCAATCTCAAGAAACATTTACAGGTAAGATCGCTAATATTAACGCTTTGATACTGACAGGCCCTAAATGTCCTGCTTCAGTCATGTTATGTGTGAATATGAGTCATTTCTTTGTCTTGATTCATTGGTAGGAGCAGTACTCGAGTTGAGGGGGGATGGGGGGGGGGGACTAAACCAGGTCCAAACCAGGACTAAACCAAGACTAAACCAGATCTAAACCAGGACTAAACCAGGTTTAAACCAGGACTAAACCAAGACTAAACCAGGTCTAAACCAGGACTAAACCAGGTTTAAACCAGGACTAAACCAAGACTAATCCAGGTCTAAACCAGGACTAAACCAAGACTAAACCAGATCTAAACCAGGACTAAACCAAGACTAAACCAGGTTTAAACCAAGACTAAACCAGGTCTAAACCGGGACTAAACCAGGTCCAGACCAAGACTAAACCAGATCTAAACCGGGTCTAAACCAGGACTAAACCAGGACTAAACCGGGACTAAACCAAAACTAAACCAGGTCCAAACCAAGACTAAGCCAGGACTAAAACAGGTCTAAACCAGGTCTAAACCAGGTCTAAACCAGGACTAAACCAGGACTAAGCCAGGACTAAGCCAGGACTAAGCCAGGACTAAACCGGGACTAAACCAGGACTAAACCAAGACTAAACCAGGACTAAACCAGGTCCAAACCAAGACTAAGCCAGGACTAAAACAGGTCTAAACCAGGTCTAAACCAGGTCTAAACCAGGACTAAACCAGGACTAAGCCAGGACTAAACCGGGACTAAACCAGGACTAAACCAAGACTAAACCAGGACTAAACCAGGACTAAGGTGTGTGTGTGTGTGTGTATGTGTGTGATAACATATATCCTGTGTATTATTGAATTATTGAATGATTATATGGACTTTTTGTTATAAAAGCATTTCCATTTTAACAAAGTACCTTCTAATTCTGCCCTGCCCTGAAACACCACAGTGATGTCGGTGATGGGGGAGGGCTTAGCTTAATGCCTCCCCCCCGTTGGTGAAAAATTTCACCATCCCCCTGGTTTCATTTTACAACTCGACTACTGGGCAGGAGCCAGTTTCGAGTTAGCTATCGACTAGCAAACTATTAGCAAGCTAGCTAACGTTTGCGGTCACAAGTACACTTTGTGCATTTGTAGAACGATATTACAATATTTAAACATTATCTAGGCAACATAGTCATGTTAACTGATCCATGAAGACCCTTTAGACAATTCCAAGCAAAGCTGTTGTTAGATGTAGGCCAGCACGCAAGCTGGACGAACATCCTGTCCAGCTGCGGAGATCGGGCAAGATGACTGTCCCGGTAAAACTAAAACTTGACTGAAAATATAATTTCGTTGAAGTCATAGGTGTTTAGGTGTTTGGTTTAGTGAGTGACCTTGTTTACTAGTGACTTGGCTTATAGTGATAACAGTTGTTAAACTACACATAGAACTGTACTTGTCCTCCTAAAAACTTTTAATTGTATTGTAATTTTCTTGTTTTCTTGTTGTTATAGGATATTTGGTGTTAAAGTAATCCAAAAGTAACTGAAAGTAATCAAGTTACATTACTTTAATATTATAGTACCGGGATTACGTTACTGAATACATATTTTAAGGAGTAACTAGTAACTGTACCGGATTACATTTCTAAAGTAACCCTCCCAACCCTGGTAGTAGTGGCTGTAGTAGTGGTAGTAGTGGCTGTAGTAGTTGTAGTTGGTGCTGCAGTAGTAGTAGTTGGTACTGTAGTAGTAAAAGGATAAATGACCTGGAGTGAGCAACATTTATAGTGTAACTGAAACACACAATGGTTTAAACACTGAATGTGTATTTTGTACCTGGTTTGGTAGTTGTAGTAGTTGGTACTGCAGTAGTAGTAGTTGGTGCTGCAGTAGTAGTAGTTGGTACTGCAGTAGTAGTAGTTGGTACTGCAGTAGTAGTAGGTGGTACTGCAGTAGTAGTAGGCAGATAGTTACAGTCAGGTAGGTTGCAGCAGGTGGGGGTTCCTTGGATAGAGCCGATGCTCGTTAACAGAGGGTTGGTGGATAAAGTGGGAGCAGCCAGACACAGATTACCAGAGGCACAGCCATAAGCTGGGACTGAGGTGGTGCCGCCCGAAGGAACAACTGCAAACAACACAGTGTTACTATGGCAACTGAGCCTGCAGCTCTGCCCAGGACACATTATTGTATGTTCACAGAAAACTCTGTTCTAAACAAGTCAAATTGTCCTCATTAATGCAAGAACCACGGATACGGCTCGTTATCGCTGAAAACATCGTCTCTCTTGTCAACATTTGTTTCGTGATTTAAAACAAAATTCATCCAATCAACACTGAATATGTAGCAATGTAAAAGTTTGGTGTTTAAACATGAGAATATACAGAGGCTGGTGTCACGGGAGCAGCTGTGTTGCCTCTGGTGTAATTTGAAGCTTTTAAAATACGTATCTACGCAGCTCTGCCGACATTAAGGTGCTGCACACTACAAGATGTTTCAGCCTTAAACGATTTTTAAATGTAAACAAAAAGTGCACCACAGACACAAAGAGAATCTTATGAGATTTTAAATCTCCGATTGCAAAGACAGTATGGGATACGTCTACGGAACGCAGGCTATAAAAACTTTCCTGTCTAGAGTAAAACAAAGTGTTCAAAAGATGCAAGTGAAAACTTATTATTTGCGAAATGTGATGCAATATTTCAGAGACAGAAGATTGCCGATAAAGTCCACAGGAAGTAGATTCTCGATCCCCGACCTGCACACTGCGTGGATGACACATGTGAGGAACTACTCTGGCCTTTTTTCTTTAAAAGAACACTTCAAACTCACAGCACTGTTTTGTGGACTGGGTGTCATTATTTTAGGAGAAAAAGGAGGAAATTCTCCTGTAGTGTGTGGTGGCCTTTACTGAAGCTCCTGGTATAAATTCTGGGTAAGGCGACTCTTGTTCCAGTCTGCATGCAGGTCAAAGAACCAAAGAGTGCAGACGTGGGGTAAAGAGGCTTCAGGGGCATCCAGTAATGTTTCATTAGCAGCTGTAAAGCTAATAGGAATTGCTATCATACATCTACCCACACTTTCCTGACGATTCTTTGACATAACAGTCCCAAACAATGATGATGAAACATTGCTGCTGATCTAAAACAAACGAGGGCACGTCCAAATATGTGTCTTATATTTTCCTTGCAGTTTCCTTTTTTTGTGTGGAACTCACCTGTGGACGAGAAGCAGCTGGTCTCCAGAGTGTTACACGTTAACGTTGTGCTGCATGAACCAGAGGTGTGGACTCAAGTTATGTGACTTCGACTCAAGCCAGACTCGAGTCACGAATTTGATAACTTTAGACTTGACTCGACAAAATGTACAAACACTTGCAACTCGACTTGGATTTCAATATCAATAACTCGTGACTTCACTTGGACTTAGGCCTTTTGACTTGTGATGACTTGCTACGTCCAATGAAAAAAAAACTCTAAAAGTATGTTGATAAGGACCGCACTCGTACTTGTGAATCTGCGAAAATGTATGCAAAGAGCATGTGCGCGCGGCTTGCACAACATCCAATCACAGTAGATCTACGTTGCTTTCATTCGACCGCATCCAAGGTCTCTCTCTCTCTCTCTCTCTCTCTCTCTGATCATTTTGTGGAATAAGAATGTTGGTTGATGTTTAAAAGGTTAGTGCTAAAAGGACCCCTCTCTATTTGAAGGTGAAACTGTTCTGCATATGATGCCAATACAGTGCACTTGTTCTACTGCAGTAGTGTTGAAATACAAGCAGTCTCTGAGTTTTAAGATGAGTGATCGCTCCCTCAAATTCTCTCTCGCTTTCTCTCTCTCTCTCTCTCTCTCTCTCTCTCTCTCTCTGTCGCTCGCTCGCTCTCTCTCTCGCTCAGTATTCAGACCCTTTTAAGTTTTCACTCTGTTTATATTGCAGCCATTAGCTAAAATAATTTAAGTTCCAAGTTTTTGTTGTTACTCATTAATGTACACAAAGCACACCGTATTGACAGAGAAACACAGAATTGCAGAATATTTGCAGATTTATTAAAAAATGAAATCACTGTCATAAGTTTTCTGACCTTTTTGTTCAGTATTTAGTAGAAACACCGCTTTGAGCTAATACAACCATGAGACTTTTTGGGAATATTATAACATGTTTTTCACACCTGGATCCTTTCATTTTTTTCTAATGTTATTTGATATGGTGTAAAAAGGTAAAATGAATACAGATCTTGCAGACATTATATGATTTGTAGAAATTTTATTTCTTTGTAAAGGGGACTCGAAATGACTCGAAACTAAAATGCTAGGACTTTGGACTCGACCTGAGACTTGTGAGCTTTGACTTCGGACTTGACTCGGCACTTGGAGACTCTTGACTCGGGACTTCACTCGGACTTGAGTGCAAAAAACTTAGACTTACTTGGGACTTGCCCAGCAATGACTTTGTCCCACCTCTGGCATGAACTTGTCACTGGGTCACAGCTGTAGCATTACAGAGAGCCACCAGCAGGGGCCGTCGGAGCTGACACAGGAGCGACAAGAATCTATTGAAGTCTGGACAATGCTATGAACAAAGCACTGGTCACTTCATCGGTCACTCACTGAGGGGGTTAGCAGAGTTACAGTTGTCTATGCTACAGCATTCAGCTCTGCCCAAAACATTAGAAGAACCCACGTCCAGTGAAAAGACCTGGGGCCCTGTAGCTGGACAGACACTGGAGTCAGCACAGCCCTTTACTATCACAGTAGACGAACTGCCAGACGTGGTCGCTGTGGAAATATCAGAAAGATATTCATAATTAGAGGCAGGTATGCTCTCCGTACAAAACAGCTTCTATAGTGTGAACCGTTACTGTTCATCTTTGAGCATTTACCTATAATGACAGCAGAGACACACTGGGTTTCTCCGTTGGTGCAGGTAAAAGGAAGTGCCACTGCACAGTTCGGGTCGTTTCGGTCTGTACAAGTAATGCAAGACCGTCCAGCAGCTGCAAGAGACAAGACCAGGTTAGACCAGGACTAAAACAGATCCGAAACAGGATTAAACTAGGATTAAACTTGTCAAGGACCATTTAAGGACTACAGATTATTAGACAATCTTACCTGTGTTGGTGGATAGAGCCACAGTTAAGGCCAAGGACAGGAGCAGCTTGAGTGCAGTCTTCATGTCTTCAGGTGTGGGTTCAGTCTCGTCAGTCTCTCTAATACACCTGTAGCTGTCAGTTATCTGATGGATGCTGCTTCAGTCTGATTCCTTTTAAATATACCATGGAACACAGTGAAGACCGTCATCATCAAAATATGGCACAACAGTGACATTACCAAGAACAGGACATCCGACTAAAATTGATGATAAAACTAGTCAGGGAGACTGCCAAGAGGCCAACAGCAACACTGAAGGAGCTGCAGGAAGTCCTGGCAAGTCCTGGCTGTGTAGAACATTTCTTTCTTTCTTTCTTTATTAGTTTATTTGACAGGGACAATGTGCAAAAACATGAAAGATGCTTTACACCAGATTATAGCTGAAGCTAGTTTCCATCTGTAGTCCCTGAGCAGGTGAGAAATACAATATAAAACGTAAACAATATAATCAATACACACTCACACACTACAAATTACCAATTATTACACAATATAATATTACAATAAAATCTCACTCAGATGATAACATACCAGTTATCATTCTTAATGCTGACACTGCTGATTCTCTAATAATAATTTCTTAACATTAAATGAAAAGTTTTTCATGTCAGAGGAAAGTTTCAAACTTTGTGGCAATTTATTCCATTCTTTGATGGCTTTGAAAGACAAAGCTGTCTGTGCAAAGGCCAAGCTCCGTTTAGGTACTCTGCAGTCATTCTGACTTGTGGACCTGGAGGTCCTGGCTGTTTGTTCAGAGCAGAGCTGTACAATTTTTTTCAATGGAGGAGGCGCTGTGTTATTTAAGATTTTAAAGACTAATCGCACATTTGAATAGGTGATTAAATTGTCAAAGTTTAGCATTTTATGTTGTGCAAATATTGGACAATGATGATATCGCAGTGGCTTTTTGTCCAGTATCTTAACAGCCTGATTATATAAGGACTTTAAGGGTTTTGTTGTTGTCTCACATGCTTGAGACCAACAAGTTATACAATAATTAATATGTGAGGTAATCATTGCATCCAGATAAACCTTTGCAGCATCATTGCTAAATTTGTTTCGAGTGTGTCTAAACACAGACAGAATATATTTTAAAGTAATAGAAACTTTTTTAACATGCTTTTTAAAACAAAAAATTGGATCCAGAACAACTCCTAAATATTTGAATTCCTCTACTGTTTTGAGTTGGCTCTTATTTATGTATATACATGGAAAGGAAGACTTCTGTTTTTGTGTCTTAGTAAAATACATTGCCACCATTTTGTTTGTGTTCAAAGTGAGAGAAGCAGATTGTAGCCAGCGTGAGATGTTTTCCATGACATCAGTTAGTTTTTTTGCCACACTGGTCGCTTCACTCCCATGTACATAAACAACGGTATCGTCCGCATACATTTGTA
Organism: Paratrypauchen microcephalus; assembly: GCA_036785185.1. Taxonomy (NCBI): domain Eukaryota; kingdom Metazoa; phylum Chordata; class Actinopteri; order Gobiiformes; family Gobiidae; genus Paratrypauchen; species Paratrypauchen microcephalus. The sequence continues at coordinate 629,828 of JAVJIX010000293.1, forward strand.
TATCCACATCACCACAAACTGAAGGGAGATCATTTATATGAATTGTAAAAAGCAATGGCCCAAGGGCAGAGCCTTGGCCATATCATTGGCCTTAGATGTTGACTGCTTTGAGTTGACACATACACACTGGACACGGTCTTTAAGATAGAATTCTACCCACTGCAGTGCACTGTGAGACAGCTTGTAATGGGTGAGCTTTCTCAGTAACACCGAGTGGTTGACCATGTCAAAAGCTTTACTTAGGTCCAAAAATACGGCACCCACAACACCGCCCTTGTCCAGCTTTGCCTTTACTGACTCTATGAAAAAACAGCATGCAGTTTCGGTGGAATGGTGCTTTCTATATCCAAATTGCATGGGATATAGCAAATTATTTCTGGAGAGGTGTTCTTTTAATTGTTCAGCAATTACTCTCTTCGCAATTTTTTAAACCACAGGAAGTATGCTAATTGGCCTGTAATTGCATACATTCTGCTTTTCCCCCGCTTTAAACACTGGGGTGATTACTGCAGTTTTAAAAGCAATGGGAAAAGTGCTCTCCTCGATGGATTTGTTAGTTATATATGTAATAGAAGTTATAAACCTTTCTTTATTTCTTTTCAGGAGTGCATTGTCCATTCCCCAACTATCCTTACTTTTAGAATTTGTGAATGCCTGTAATATTTTGTTTATTTCCAATTCATTAATCAATTTAAAATCTAGCATGTTCTGGTCTTCTGCAATAAACATATCAGTGGCTTTTACAAAATTCCTAAAATCTTTGCTTTGAATTTCAAGGTTTTATTTGACAGCAACCTCCCGTCTTCTTCATATGTCTGGACTATGGGGGAGTGCCACAAGAGGGAAGCGTTATCTTACAAAGAAAAACATCCAAGCCCGGCTTAATTTTGTAAATCTGAAATCTCCCAAACATGTGGGAAAATGTTTTATGGTCTGATGAAACCACGGTTGAACTTTTTGGACATAATTCCAAAAGGTATATTTGGCACAAAAACAACACTGCACATCACCAAAATAACACCAGACCTACAGTGAAGCCTGGTGTGGCAGCAGCTTTGGGGGTGTTTTTCTTCAGCTGGAACTGGGGCCTTAGTCAGGGTGAAGGGAATTATGAACAGTTCCAAATACTAGTCAGTGTTGGCACAAAACCTTCGGCCTTCTGTTAGAAAGTTGAAGATGAAGAGGAACTTCATAGAAATGTACAAATTGTCACACAGTCCAATGCGTTGCCATGCACCATCATCTGCAGTGACAGGTAACGCCCCCTGCAACCTCTTAACTCATTCACTGCCGGCCTGTTTTCAGAATTCCAACCCCAGACTGCCAGAGTTTTTACAGCATTTTCACTGATTTTACAAGACTCACAGAATACTGAGTTCTTTGACTATATAAACATGGCACACATCAAAATAAAGTGTAGACTATCTTCTTTCACCTGGAAGAAAATTATGCTTCTTATCTTTTTGGTTCTCAAGTAATTGATAGTAGAACATTGGGTAGTGTCAGCAAAAACGCTGTTTTTTTTTTTTTACCACAAATTGGAGAAAACGAGCGTTTTGTGCAAAGAGGGATTTCTACCAGATCAGTGATTTTGACGTCAATACTTATTGATTTAGTGACACCTCAAACATCTAAAACAACAGAGAAAGAGATTTTTGATGGCAAAGTACATTTTTTATTTACAAATATAAGAATATAAAGCTCTGTGAATTGAAAATTCCTTCAAATCAATAGTGGCAAGAGATTTACAGGATATAATAATATCTTTTCATATAAAATAGAACTTTGTCACTTCACAACAAAATTATGGCTCAGAGTACAGACCCATAATAAAAACTAATACACACACACACATATGTACATACACACAAACCCATGATAAACCTTTACATACACACAGCTATACCCACACACACACCCACGCACGTACGTACACACACACATAACTTCATTCATTACAATTATGATACAAGGAGAAATTCAATTTGTCAACTGGACAAAGTTTCACGTTTTCGACCAAATAAACTTTGTCCAGTTGACGATTTGAATTTCTCCTTGTATCATGGATTCTACCTAGACGACTGAGGGATTCTTCATGCATCATTACAATTACCACACAGCAGCATCATGTAAACTTAATTCTTCTCATCTCATGCCTCTCTGGAGACAAGGATCTACTGCTCCCTGTCAGTATTCATCTTCCTTTGCGCTGTCGTAGTTCTGATCTATGCACAGTGGTCTGCCTTCAACAGGTAAACACATTCTAAATATAATTTCAAATCCAAGTATGTGTTCTTTAACAATGAATCTGGTTGTATAGTTAGCATTGTGCCAAGAACAATGCAAGTACTTCCACGTCAGTCAAGTCCAGAAAGAGAGCTGCGTAAAGCGGATTCTCAGCCGTCAACCCTGGGATTGTGCGCTCACCTTATTCCACCAGCGGTATGTGTTTCTCCCTTTTGGACTTAGTTCCAGTGTGCTCTAGGATTTACAGTAACCCCCTATTCATGTTTTGAGGTGTCATCAGCGGTCAGCAGCGGCACAGGGCACACCGCCTCTGCTGCTTTGACTATACTAGAAGTGAACACAATAGATGCAGCCCTAATTAAACACTACAGGTTAAGCTGTGTCACTGTTATTTTTAGTCACACCCCCAAAAAAAACTAAAGCTAAAAAAAATTGACCTAAACTTAGGCCCACAATACATTTGGTGCGTTTGACGTCACAGTCGGAGGAGTGCATTTCTAGATTAAGATAAGATTAAGCCTTTATTGGTCTCACACACAATGGCACACAGTGACACACGGGAGAAATTTGTCTTCTGTATTTGACCCATCCTTTTTCAGGAGCAGTGAGCAGCCATCTTTTTCGGCGCCCGGGGGGCAGTACCGTGAAGGGTCTTGCCCAAGGACCCACACTGGTTAGCTCATTGCCTGGGGACAGAAGCTGAACGGCCTTAACCCGTCTGCTTTTGAACCCCATTAGGTTTTTTAAGAAAGATCAAACCAAAACTGATTTAAAATTGCTTTGTTGAAGTGAATGTGGTTGTTTTAAAATCTTTGAGTTTATTAGAAATAAATATGTTAGCATGTGCATGTGTGTGCATGTGACCCACCCCCTGCACACCCACCGCATACAGCTCTGTTAACAGTTTGGATATTCAGTGAGAGATGTGGCAGTGTCGGAGGGGAAAAATACTTTAGGAAATGCATTGTATGACTCTGTACTATTTATGGTGTTTAATCCTATTTGTTTAACCAGATAATATTTCATATTCAAATGTGTTATTGTTTGGTGTGGTTGTGTAAAGGGTGCGGTACATGACGAATGATCGTCAGAACAACAATTCCTCCCAAATCACATCCTTTTAAAAGGAGTCAGACTGAAGCAGCATCCATCAGATAACTCACAGCTACAGGTGTATTAGACAGGTGAAACCGACGAGACTGAACCCACACCTGAAGACATGAAGACTGCACTCAAGCTGCTCCTGTCCTTGGCCTTAACTGTGGCTCTATCCAGCAACACAGGTAAGATTGTCTAATAATCTATAGTCCTGAAATGGTCCTTGACAAGTTTAATCCTAGTTTAATCCTGTTTCAGATCTGTTTTAGTCCTGGTCTAACCTGGTCTTGTCTCTTGCAGCTGCTCAACGGTCTTGCATTACTTGTACAGACCAAAACGACCCGAACTGTGCAGTGGCAGTTCCTTTTACCTGCACCAACGGAGAAACCCAGTGTGTCTCTGCCGTCATTATATAGGTAAATCAATCAATCAATTTTATTTGTATAGCACATTTAAAACAGCCAAAGCTTACCAAAGTGCTGAACAACATTAAAGGTGACATAAAAATCAGGTAGAGTTAAAATAACAACAATAATAACAATGGTGACAATAATAATAATAATAAAATGATAATAAAAATAATAATAACAATAATAAAACAACAACAACATCAACAGCAAGAAGGTGCCAAGGTGTCTCTTCCTAACTCTGAGTAAATGCCAATGAGAAAAGGTGCGTTTTGAGCAGGTATTTAAAGTGCTCCAGTGATTGTGCCATTCTAATGTGCAAAGGTAAAGTGTTCCACAGTCGTTGACCGGCCACAGAGAAGGCCCTATCCTCTCTGGTCTTCAGTCTGGTCCTAGGGACAACCAGGACGACCAGGTGCTGGTCAGCAGAACGCAGACCTCTGGATGGGATCTGGGGCTGAAGGAGTTCAAATAAATACACAGGTGCTATGCCATTAAGACTCTTAAAAACAATCATTAAAATTTTAAAATGGATTCTAAAATTAACAGGAAGCCAGTGCAGGGATTTGAGAATAGGAGTGATGTGGTCTCTCCGCTTTTTTCCAGTTAAAAGTCGAGCAGCTGCATTCTGGACCCCCTGTAGGTGGCTAAGCTGGGCCTGGTCAATGCCAGCGTACGAATTGCAATAATCAAGTCGTGATGTCACAAATGCATGAATGGCCTTTTCAAAGTGCAAATGTGGAATGTACGATTTAATTTTGCTTAAAACCCTTAGCTGATAAAAAACTTGATTGAAGAACAGAGCTGACTTGCTTTTCAAATTTAAAATTACAATCAAAGATGACACCAAGATTTCTAGAATAATCCTTTTCATAGGAGCTCAGTGGGCCTATGGCACTGTCACAGTTCAGTAGGTCAGAATGACTAAAAACAATGACTTCAGTCTTCAGCTTATTGAGATTAAGAAAGTTTGACTGCATCCATTCCTGAACTTCCTTTAAGCAGTTTACTAGAGCTTGAACAGAGCAGCTGGTCTGAGGTGGCAGGTATATTTGCACATCATCCACATAACAATGATAAGAAATATTATGCCTTTCAAATATTGACCCCAAAGGAAGCATATAAAGGCCAAATAAAGCAGGGCCCAGTATACATCCTTGGGGAACACCACACTTAAGCTTGGACACCACGGAGGTGAACTGCCCTAACTGAACAGAGAAGGTCCGGTCTGTTAGATAGGACTGGAACCATTTCAGTGCGATACCCCTGATGCCCACTTGTTCCAGGCGAGCCAAGAGGATGGCATGGTCCACTGTATCAAAAGCTGCAGTTAAATCCAAGAGCACTAGTGCAGGTCGGCCAGAATCTGAGATTAAAAGCAAATCATTAAAAACCTTTAAAAGAGTGGTTTCTGTGCTGTGCTTGGACTTAAAACCTGATAGGAGCTTTTCAGTGATACTATTCATATCGAGGTGCGACTGCAGCTGGCTGAAAACAATTTTCTCTAAAATTTTAGATATAAAAGGAAGTTTCGAGATGGGCCTAAAATCAGTGAGGAATCAAGATTGCTCTTCTTTAAAATGGGCTGCACCACTGCATGTTTAAGAGCATTTGGGACACATCCTGACATTAAGGAAGAGTTGACAATTTCAACTACCCAGGAACCAATTGAATTAAAAATCTCTTTAAAAAGACGAGATGGAATGGGGTCAAATGGGCAAAAGGCTTAGCAACAATTTCTGACACAAGTGAAAGTGAAGAACCCACGCTCAAAGATGCTCAAAGATGAACAGTAACAGTTCACACTATAGAAGCTGTTTTGTACGGAGAGTATACCTGCCTCTAATTATGAATATCTTTCTGATATTTCCACAGCGACCACGTCTGGCAGTTCGTCTACTGTGATAGTAAAGGGCTGTGCTGACTCCAGTGTCTGTCCAGCTACAGGGCCCCAGGTCTTTTCACTGGATGTGGGTTCTTCTGATGTTTTGGGCAGAGCTGAATGCTGTAGCATAGACAACTGTAACTCTGCTAACCCCCTCAGTGAGTGACCGATGAAGTGACCAGTGCTTTGTTCATAGCATTGTCCAGACTTCAAAATATTCTTGTCTCTCCTGTGTCAGCTCCGACGGCCCCTGCTGATGGCTCTCTGCAATGCTACAGCTGTGACCCAGTGACAAGTTCATGCAGCACAACGCTAACATGTAACACTCTGGAGACCAGCTGCTTCTCGTCCACAGGTGAGTTCCACACAAAAAGAGGAAACTGCAAGGAAAATATAAGACACATATTTGGACGTGCCCTCGTTTGTTTTAGATCAGCAGCAATGTTTCATCATTGTTTGGGACTGTTATGTCAAAGCATCGTCAGGAACACATTTTTGTCAAAAGTGTGGGTAGATGTATGATAGCAATTCCTATTAGCTTTACAGCTGCTAATGCAACATTACTGGATGCCCCTGAAGCTTCTTTACCCCACGTCTGCACTCTTTGGTTCTTTGACCTGCATGCAGACTGGAACAAGAGTCGCCTTACCCAGAATTTATACCAGGAGCTTCAGTGGCACGTAAAGGCCACCACACACTACAGGAGAATTTCCTCCTTTTTCTCCTAAAATAATGACACCCAGTCCACAAAACAGTGCTGTGAGTTTGAAGTGTTCTTTTAAAGAAAAAAGGCCAGAGTAGTTCCTCACATGTGTCATCCACGCAGTGTGCAGGTCGGGGATCGAGACTCTACTTCCTGTGGACTTTATCGGCAATCTTCTGTCTCTGAAATATTGCACCACATTTCGCAAATAATAAGTTTTCACTTGCATCTTTTGAACACTTTGTTTTACTCTAGACAGGAAAGTTTTTATAGCCTGCGTTTGTGAGGAAAATAATCTTTGTTATGAAATACGTCAAAGGTCGTTGACGTCCTGTTCTTGTGTTATCAATCAATAGTTACCAATACATTGAGGTTTACGACAACTATGGCTGATTTATGCTGATTCAGTTAAAAAACCTAGAAGACGTGGTCTTTTAAACTGGACTTTGCCTGTGTTTTATTACCATGTTATGTACCCCCATGACACGCTGTCTGCATAAAGTTCCTTCCTGAGGGTCCTAGTTTGAGTTAATGGTTAACAAGTCTGTAGGTTAAATTTAGCTCAGTTCTGCACCAAGACAGGAAGACGACAGGACATCTGAAGAATCATGTCTGTATCCTCTGCTGATCAACATTAAAGTGCCTGCATTTTTCCTACGAGGTCTTGAGAATTTCTTCCAACACGTTCCGCAGACGTATCCCATACTGTCTTTGCAATCGGAGATTTAAAATCTCATAAGATTCTCTTTGTGTCTGTGGTGCACTTTTTGTTTACGTTTAAAAATCGTTTAAGGCTGAAACATCTTGTAGTGTGCGGCACCTTAATGTAGGCAGAGCTGCGTAGATACGTATTTTTAAAAGCTTCAAATTACACCAGAGGCAACACAGCTGCTCCCGTGACACCAGCCTCTGTATATTCTCATGTTTAAACACCAAACTTTTACATTGCTACATATTCAGTGTTGATTGGATGAATTATGTTTTAAATCACGAAACAAATGTTGACAAAAGAGACGATGCTTTCAGCGATAATGAGCCGTATCCGTGGTTCTTGCATTAATGAGGACAATTTGACTTGTTTAGAGCAGAGTTTTCTGTGAATATACAGTAATGTGTCCTGGGCGGAGCTGCAGGCTCAGTTGCCATAGTAACACTGTGTTGTTTGCAGTTGTTCCTTCGGGCGGCTCCACCTCAGTCCCAGCTTATGGCTGTGCCTCTGGTAATCTGTGTCTGGCTGCTCCCACTTTATCCACCAACCCTCTGTTAACGAGCATCGGCTCTATCCAAGGAACCCCCACCTGCTGCAACCTACCTGACTGTAACTATCTGCCTACTACTACTGCAGTACCAACTACTACTACTGCAGCCTCAACTACTACTACTGCAGCCCCAACTACTACTACTGCAGCACCAACTACTACTACTGCAATACCAACTACTACTACTGCAGCCCCAACTACTACTACTGCAGCCCCTACTACTACTACTGCAGTACCAACTACTACTACTGCAGCCTCAACTACTACTACTGCAGCCCCTACTACTACTACTGCAGTACCAACTACTACTACTGCAGTACCAACTACTACTACTGCAGCACCACCTACTACTACTGCAGTACCAACTACTACTACTGCAGCCCCAACTACTACTACTGCAGCACCAACTACTACTGCAATACCAACTACTACCAATGCAGCCTCAACTACTACTACTGCAGCCCCAACTACTACTACTGCAGCCCCAAGTACAAGTACTACTACTGAACTACCAACTACTACTACTGCAGCCCCAACTACTACTACTGCAGCACCAACTACTACTGCAATACCAACTACTACCACTGCAGCCTCAACTACTACTACTGCAGTACCAACTACTACTACTACAGGACCAACTACTACTACTGCAGTACCAACTACTCCAACTACCAAACCAGGTACAAAATACACATTCAGTGTTTAAACCATTGTGTGTTTCAGTTACACTATAAATGTTGCTCACTCCAGTCATTTATCCTTTTCTTTTCTTTTTCAGCTACAAGTACAGCCACTACTACCACTACTACAGCCACTACTACCACTACTACTGCTACTACCACCTCCTCAGCTGAGTCTTTGGTGACGTTGAGCCTGGTCCATTCACTTCTGGGACTCATCCTGATGCTTCTGTTTTAACTGAAACTGAAATGTATTTAAGTTATTGTATTTTACAGTTAGTATTATTCTTTGTGTATGACCTGTATTTAAGAAACTTATAAATCTGACTATTTATTCTTTGTAAATTTTATTCACACCATTTGATGTCCGGAGGTCAGTTTCAGATCCTGCCTATTATTCCACATGTTAAAAAAGTCCAGTCTACTGTGGGCAGTAAAAGCTTTTAGACTTTTGAGAAACTGAATTTTTTGTGAATTCTCAGAGACGTTTGTGGAAAATTCTGTAACGTATTTATTCTTTTTATTCTTCTTTATTTGTTCATATGTGTATGTATGTGATTATAAATATTTTTTTAAATAAATGATGTCACAATTATATCACAGTTGAGTTACTGATGGTGAAAGGTCAAAGACATGCCAATTCAATTTAATATCAAATATTTGAAATGAGGTCATAAGATTTTCAATCAGTTTAATCATGTGTAATACAACTATCACAACAAAGTCCTTCACAATAGGATGGAATAATGTGTAGATGCACAGGGCCACCCCAGCCAGTAGAGGGTGCCCAAGAGCACTCACACAAAAGCCTCATGTTTGTATTGTGGTTCACAAGCTCAACAAGCTTCTCAGACCTGTTCTGTGGTGGGTTCAATGTCCAGGACACAGTGCTGTCTTGAGTGGTTTTAATCTCCATAGAACAAATAACAGACTGGTGTGGAAATATAAACCATGGGCTCATCTCAGATGAGCAGCTCTCTTGTGCATTTGCCCATTTCTCATGAAATGCCAATGTCAAAATACATTCATATAAAAATTAAAGAGTAGAGATGATTCACGTCATGAGGTCTTGGGTGACAGTATTAGAACAGTATTTTTTTTTAGGACCTGAGGCCATTGATGTCAGGGAAGATTCTAGAATCAAAGGCATGTGGAGGAGGAAGAGATCATAATCTCTTACGCAGGTGATATTTTGGTATTGACTCAGCCAACTCTGTTTCGAGTTTACGAGAGGTTATTTAGGAAAATGTTACATTTTCTGTTTGGTAAGGTACACTTTAATGTCCTACGAGGAAATTTGGCCTCTGCATTTGACCCATCCTTCAACCTCGCTGGAGCATCTCCAGTGAGCACCGAACATTTTAAATGAACAGATATCATAATCTTGAGTTTGACATGATTTTGTATATGTGTTATACTTGTATACTTGTCATCTATTCAAATTGGATTTTTTTTTTTGTTTATTCTCATTCTTAGGTTTTTGTATTAAGACCAATCAGCATACTGCCTATTATGTCTAAAATAATTGAAACAATTAATTAATAATTTAAATATAGGTTATACCTCCCTGCAGGCTGCACAGTTTGGTTTTCGTGCAAAGTATTCAACTGAAACAGCTATAAATTTTTTTCTTGAAAAAAATCAATTTTCCTTAAATGCTTACCCTTTTGTTGGTACAGTTTTTCTTGATTTGAAAAGAGCATTTGATACGGTTGACCACCAAACATTATTAACCATTCATCCATCCATCTTCTTCCGCTTTTTCCATTTCTGGGTCGTGGCGGCAGCAGATCTGCCACCAATGCACCAGCCCCCATGAATCCTCCCGCGGGTGGTGAGTCCACGGGAGGATTATTAACAAGGTTAACAAAAAGTTAATTTCTCTGAACAGGCCATAATTTGGATAAAATCATTCTTGTCAAACCGAACCCATTGTGTGTCCGTCAGCGGTATCAAATCCCCTTATCTCGAGTGTCAGGTTGGAGTACCACAAGGCTTCATACTTGGACCTATTTTATTTTCATTATATATTAATGATTTGCCGAATGTTTGTACAAACCTTAATAGTGTTTTGTATGCAGATGATGCTGTCATTTTTACAAAAGCAAAGTCTGTCATAGAAGCCTCAGAGAAGTTCACATCAGCAATCAAGTCCAGTCTCTTACTGAACACAAAAAAAACTGTCTGCATGCCATTTTCCAAATGTCCATCAAAGTCTAATGTGGGTGCTGAGGGGAGAGGGGCTCCGGTTTGTAAGTGAATTCAAGTATCTTGGTGTTACCTTGGACTCCACATTAACTTTTAGAAAACATCTAAAAAAAACATCAAAAATTCTTAATTTTAACATTCACAGCATACTTTTTCTCACATTGAACACTGCATTACAAACTGGTCACTGACAAGCAGGGCAACTTTAAAAGCAATAGAATCACTTTTTTAAAAAGCTTTAAAAATATTTGACAGAAAATCTTTTTTTCTTTTCATCATTGTCTCATACTTCAGAAATATAATATCTTATATAAAGTTCATTGGTGACTAAGAGAAGCCTGGAGTCATTACAGTAGCATTCAAGCTAACCGGCACCAGCGCCCAGTTAGCCCAAGCTTCCCCAGGAGTGGGTGACAGCAAACCAGACAAATGCACAAAAATAAAAACATGCCGGCTACAGATGACATGGTGGAAATACAGCGTTCATTGAACTTTATGTCTGGAGAGCTGGCAAAGTTGACGTCGCAGCAGGAATGCCTGTTTGAACTTTTCGGAGAAGTGAAAACATTGAAAATCATGATAAAAGAAAAAGACAAACGGATATTCATGCTGGAGCAGCAAGTTGAGGAATTGGAGCAATACACAAGGAGAGACGATTTGGTGATTACGGGACTGGAAACCCGACACCAGACGTACGCCAGAGCCGCCGCTAATGTGGCCACAACAGAGGACGCTCCGAGGGACGAACTGCGCTCACTCGAGCAACAAGTGGTGGATTTTCTGAATAGTAAGAACATAAACATTCACAGTGAGGGAATATCGATCTGCCACACACTACCAAGGAAATCAGAAAAGACAAGACCTGCTATAATCATCCGATTTATTAGCAGGAAGCTGAGGAACGATGTGATGTTCCAGGCAAAAAAAAAACTGAAAGGGACGAATGTGTTCATAAACGAGCACCTGACAAAAAAAAACGGGGACATCGCAAGAGAAGCAAGATTACTGAGAAAACAGAGAAAAATTACAGGAACATGGACTCGCAATGGAAACGTGTGGATCAGAGAGCAGAATGGATCAGCAAAGGTGATAAAGGATTTAGGAGAGCTTGAAAAGTTTAAGAATGGACAATTATAAGAATGAAGATTGACTGCAAACAAGGACTGACCCGGAGAGTGTCCACAGTGGAAATCAGGTTGGACACACGTGATAATGAACACACAGGCCTACACTTAACATGGACACTGACATAAACACCAACATTGCATTTGAAGGCAAGATATATGACCTAGAAAAGGACACAGAGCATAACTTTCTTAAACCTATTGTAAGCGAATGTAACTATTATACAGCGGAACAATATAATAACAATATATGTAGCGGAAATGATAAAGCCTTGTCCATCATACACTTCAATAGCCGCAGCTTGAAATGTAATTTAACAAAAATCAAGGAGTATTTAAATCATCTTAATAGAAGCTTTAAAGTCATTGCAGTTACAGAAACATGGCTGAAGGAAACTGACATAAATGATGTTCAGATTAATGGTTATAACATGTACTATGTAAACAGAACCAGTAAAAAGGGAGGGGGAGTAGCCCTATATGTAGATGCCAACTTAAAATGTAAAGTAGTTGAACAAATGACACTGAAAATCAGTAATATGTTGGAAATGATTACTGTAGAAATTATGAACAAAAATAGTAGAAACATCATTGTCAGTTGTGTGTATAGAGCACCTGGATCTTGCATAGAAACATTTACTGACAAGGTCACAGAGATATTTTACACAATCAACTCCAAACCAGTATTTTTGTGTGAGGATTTTAACATCGATATAGGAAATTCTATAGGCCCAAAACCATTTGTTGAATTTATGAACAGTATTTGCTTATATCCCATGATATCAAAACCAACGAGACTATTATTGATAATATTTTCACAAATGTGATGGGCAACTTAACGAGTGGTATCTTAATGACTGATGTGAGTGATCATTTACCAGTATTTACTATTTATGAGAAATTGTGTTGTGACAATGTGGAAGATGAGTCTGTTATATATATAAGAGACAAATCTACAAAGGCTATAGAGGCATTCAGAGATGACTTAAAGAATCAAAATTGGGATGAAGTGTACCTAAATGATGTAAATATTGCCTATGATACCTTTATGAATATACTGATTAACTTGTATGACAAGAACTGTAAAAAAACAAACAAATTAAAAGCCAGTAACAAGAAGAATTCCATAAGAATCCGAAGTTAGATATAAAAAGTACAAAAATAAATTGGTAGGTATTATAAGAAAACAAAAAAAAAGACTATTTCAGTAATTTATTAGACAAAAATAAAGGGAGCACAACAGATACATGGGGTGTCATTAACTCTTAAAAGTGATAAAGTAAATTCTAAAATCCCAAATTATTTTACCAAGAATAATGTTGATATACATAATAAAATTGATATTGTAAATGAATTCAATGATTATTTTGTAAACATTGGTTCCAAATTAGCTCAGCAAATCCCAAAAAAGAATCAAAATGATGGAGGAGGAATCCTGCCTAATAATGTTAACAGTATTTTTCTTGAAAAGGTTCATAAAAATGAGATTTTAACTATTGTGCAAAAATGTCAAAACAAAAAATCTAATAACTTTACAGATATAAACATGGTACTTATTAAGAAAATAATTGACGTGATCATTGAACCATTTGTTTATATCTGTAATTTGTCACTGACAAAAGGAATATTCCCAGATAAAATGAAAATAGCAAAAATAATTCCACTCTTCAAAAAAGGTAATAAACATGATTTCTCTAATTATAGACCCATATCTTTACTTCCACAATTCTCTAAAGTCCTGGAAAAGCTTTTTGCTGCCAGGCTCAATAAATTTATGAATAAACATAACATTCTGTGAAATAGTCAGTATGGATTTCGTACTAATCATTCAACTACCACAGCAATAATAGACCTAACAGAGGAAATTTCAAATGCTATTGATCAAAAACATTATTTGGTCAGTATGTTTGTAGACCTTCAAAAATCATTTGATACACTGGATCATGAAATACTGCTAGATAAATTATACAAGTGTGGAATTAGAGGTGTAGCGCACCAGTGGGTTAATAGCTATCTAAAAGACAGGATTCAATTTGTTGAAATAGATCATATTAAGTCAGATGTCCGTAAAATTGGTTGTGGAGTGCCTCAAGGTTCGGTTCTTGGGCCTTTACTTTTTCTCATTTATGTTAATGATATTGCATCCGTATCTTCATTATTAAAATGTATATTATTTGCAGACGACACCACTCTGTTTTATTCAGGACCAGATGTTAAGGATGTTCTAGAGGTCGTAGGGAAAGAGTTTAAAAAAATACAAAACTGGTTTCATTGTAATAGATTGCCCTTAAATATCAGTAAAACAAAATTCATGGTATTTAGTAGTAGGAAAAAAAGTGTCAATGCCACATTATTTATTGGAGATGAGGAAATACAGAGGGCACATGAGTTCAGATTTTTGGGTGTTATGATCGATGAACATCTGACATGGAAATCCCATATAGATTATGTGAAAATTAAATTATCACAAGTAATAGCTGTGTTATACAAGGTAAAAGAGTCATTAAATATGAGAGCTTTGTATTTGTTGTATAATTCATTGATTGTTCCATATCTGACCTATTGTATAGAAGTCTGGGGTAGTGCTTGTAAAACTTATGTTAATTCTGTTTTCATTTTACAGAAAAGAGCGGTAAGAATCGTTAGTGGAAGTGGATACAGAGACACAACAAACCCAATATTTATACAATTAAAAATATTGAAATTCAATGAACTGGTTGAATTTCATATTTTAAAAATTATGTACAAAGCAAATCAGCAAATCTTGTCCACTAATTTGCAAAGTAAATTTAAAAAGAGAGAAAGTCATTATAATTTGAAAGGAATTGAAATCTTTAAAAAACCCAAATTTAGAACAACAACAATGAAACATGATATGCTAAAAAAGTATGAAATATGAACTGTCCTTTTGTGCTAATTAACATGTATTTAATATTGTGCACGTCATGTAAATAAGTTCCTCAGTGTAGTGGGAACTGATGAAATGTAAATGTCTGATTTTGTGTGAAAAGGGGGCAGATGTTATAAGTTTATACTTCTTTCTGCTCCTTTTCATTCACATGGTTAAATGTTACAGAACTATTTTGTATTCTTCTTTTATGAATGAAACAAATAAAGAAATGAAATGAAAAATGAAATCTTAAGTTTTGAAAATTTTAGAAAATTTATACTAGAATGCTTGGTGTATAAGGTCTGAAATGGACTCCACCACCTTTGGGTGAGTTCGTTTTGCCCAAATTCAGTAACAAGAGATGCACAACACCTGCAATAGCTGCAATATGAGACTCGACCACATTCAGAACATTTAAAACCTGAAATCTGAACCGAATCAGATTTGTGATCAATAATGTTCTGCTTCTGTGTAAATGTCAGTGTTGTGTGTCATGATTGTGTCGTATTGATGTTTCTATTATGTTTGTCCTTATTGTGTTCAGGTAATTCTGGCGTATTTACAAGTTTATGTTCATGAATATGCACTGTCCCTTTTAAATTAAAAGAATACACAAAAATTGTGATGTGCCTGATTTACTGAACTGTGCTGAAACAAATGCTGTTTTATGTCAATCAATATAGTTAAAAAACTCTATATTGGACTTAGTGGTTACAGAAATGTATTAGGAGGAATGTTTTTTTTTTTTTTATTTCTGATAATGTTGTCTTCAAATAAGACAGTTTTATGGGAGATGAGATCCCTGCTGAGCGCTCACTGCATCACAAATGTGGTGAGATCAGGGGCTTTTCATAAGGATCCAGATCGAGGCAGACATGATTTTAACAACAGAAAAAGAGGCACAGGTCCTTGAGTCTGAACGTGTTGGTGGCCTAATAAATTAAAACTTCTGCACAAATCAGGGTGCCTCGGAAATTTACACTTGTCAACACAATAACAAATCATTCATTCATTCATTCATTTTCTTCCTCTTTTCCAGGTTCAGGTCATGGAGGCAACAGTCTAACCCAGGGGTGGGCAAACCTTTTGACTCGTGGGCCACAAAGGATTCTAAAATTTGACAGAAGGGCCGGACCAGGAGCAGCTGGATTTAGTGTTTTGGTAAAAACACTAAAAATAACATGGGATATGTAGAAAACATGTGCTTTATTTCAATTAAAAATGAACAAAAGCATTACAACAAAATGTCCATCTTTCAAGTTCCACAGTATTTAGCTATTTATTGAAATGTCTCTTAAAACACAGAAAATTTAATTTAAAAAATACAGCTTTTTTATTACTAACAGTTACTATTTTAACCCTCCGGTCGTGTTCGCCTCCAGCCCCCTACTTTAGTGTTCCCAGTCAAAATTGACCGGTCTGTTTTAACTGCTCTTAAATGAGCACAAAACATTTTTTTTCACCACCAATTTTTTTATTCAACATTCTTTAGTTGAGAACAATGTTTCAAAGTAGTGTCTAACAACAATTTATAGAAGTAAACATTAAATAACATCAGTGAAAATACAATTGGGCACTGAAAATGAACTACAAAATGAACATATAATACAAAAAATAAATGGAAAACCAAACACCAAACTCAACAGGGTGTGTGTGTGTGTGTGTGTGTGTGTGTGTGTGTGTGTGTGTGTGTGTGTGTGTGTGTGTGTGTGTGTGTGTGTGTGGCATGTGACACTCAGGTCAGAGTGGGCCTTGCAAACATAAGCATGACATTTGTAGCATGTCAGGCTCGTTTTGATGTCTCTAGGGGCACAGAGGCCACAGCGCTTCCTTTTCTGCCCATGTCCTTGTTGGGGGAGAGCAGCCAGGGCTGGGGCTGGAGCTTGCATGCTCCTAACCAGACTGGTGGAGGCTGGTGTGTGGGGAATGTGCTGGTGTCGCTGTATAAGACTTTGATCTTTGATAAGAGGAGTCACCAAAGCTTTCCCCAGCTCTGCGAGGAAAAGTCTCCTCTTGAAACTTTTCCCCTGATTCCAGGTTGGGTTGATTGCTGTCCACACCACATACGCGTTGAAAGCTGACACATCTAGGATGTTGTGGAACAGTGCCACAGGCCAGCGAGCCGTCATCCACTTACAGGTGTATGTACCAGTAAGCTGCAATAAAGGAACAATAAATAATAAGAGATTAGGAACAATATTCAATCTGTCGTACACAAAATGCTATGATTCACCTAGATAAAAATAAAATAAAATGCATGAGACTTTACATTACCTTATCAAGGCAGTCAACGCCTCCCTTGTTCTTGTTGTAGTCCTGGACCTTCAGGGGCTTCCTGTCCTCTGTGGTGCTGACAGCGGCGTCTTTGTGTACTGTGCTCATCAGGATGACATTTCTGTTCTTCTTGGGAACGTATGACACAAGAGTGTGAGTGTCAGTGAATGCAAATTGTGATGAGAGTGCCTGTCTTCCTCTGGTCGATACCAGCGCAGGGGGAAGTTCGGGCTTGTTCTTCCTCACTGTCCCTACCATGGTGAGCTTTCTTTTCAGTAGCTCCTGACCAAGAGCATGTGATGTGAAGAAGTTGTCACATGTGATATTATGCCCTTGGAGACCGGTTGTCATGTCCAGCACAACACGCATGCCCTGTTTTTTTTCGGCCCTTCCAGTACTGGGTTTCCCCATGTACACCTGCATATTCCAGGCATAGCTGCTCGTGTGTGTGTGTGTGTGTGTGTGTGTGTGTGTGTGTGTGTGTGTGTGTGTGTATGTGTGTGTGTGTGTGTGTGAGAGAGAGAGCTGGGGCAGTGTGTATGGGGATGTTTTCTGTATGTTGAATGAATTTACTCTGGATACCCATTCATTTCCTATGGCGGTCACTTTTGACCGGGAACACCACAGGTGTAACAAGGTTGATTAAAACACTCAAAATTGAATGAAATAGGTGATCATCACTTTTATATGTTCAAGTACACAGTGTGGAGGATATCATAAGGTCTTGGGGTAATCAGATGAAAAACACAATATTTATGAGTATTATAAGTTGTAAAACGGTCAGATTTGACCCGAACACGACAAGAGGGTTAAAGCACTGAAAGTTCTGTTCTCCTTCAGGTTCTTTCGTTCTTTTGTTGACTGTTTTGTGGCAAAGTGACGCCTGATATTATATTCTTTAAAAACCGCTACAGTCTCATATCAGGCATACAGCAGCTGATAAGTATTCGGTGAAAAAATATTAACTTGTCCACTCCTTATTAAACACTCGACATTCTCTGTCCACTTTTCTTTTCTTAGCTCCGCTCATCTTTACAGGAGGGCTGAGGGGTCAAAGAGTAAAGCACAAACGTGGAGCAATACGCCGCACCTCAACAAAGGTCAATGTATCTAGTGCGCCAGCTATTGGAAAATACCAGAATTGCAGGGAAATTAAAACTTAAAAACATTAACAAGGTTTATTAATATAATTTTTTCAAGTTCGGCGGGCCGGATTAAGAAGCTTAACGGGCATATGGCCCCCGGGCCGTAGTTTGCCCATGTCTGGTGTAAACAGATCTGCTGCCCAGATCTCACTGCACCAGCCCCTATGGATCCTCCTGCGGGTTGTGGGTCCATGGGAGGATGGCCCCACGTCACTCCTTCGGCCTATGCCCGGCCGGGCCTTGTGGGGGAAGGCCTGGCCACTAGATGCTCACCCACCCCAGGCCTGGCTCCAGGGTGGGGCCCCGGTAACACCAATCCGGTTGACATAACTGGCCTTGCTGTTTCTCCTCACAGGGGCTCCTGAACTGCTCTTAGTCTGACCCGTCCCCCAGGACCTGTTTGCTTTGGGTGACCAGGGGCACGAAGCCCCCAACATCAGCAGCTCCCAGGATCATTCGGGCACTCAAACCCCTCCACCCCATTAAGGTGGCAGGCCAAGAAGGAGACAATAATGAATAAAAATAAATCAAACATTGTTCCATTCCTTCCTCTCAGATGTTCAGTCTGATGCTGAGTCACTGAACCAGTATATTTTTCACCTTATCATACTTATATAGATGTAATCTCACACTATACGCACAGAGATGAAATGGAAGGTATTAAAAAAACAGGTTAATTATTCCGTGTGATGGTAAAATAGGGTGTGGTGCATTCTCCAAACATGACAAGAATGATCGTCAGAACAACGGTTCCTCCCAAATCACATCCTTTTAAAAGGGGTCAGACTGAACTTTACTGACTTTACTACTGGAATTTTTACTACTGTTGTTTACTCCTGTTATTGCACTAGAATTACTACTGTTGCACATTTATTTATTTTTATCTTAACTTCAATGCACATTCTATTGCACGTTACCATTTCACTGCTGTATCTTCCATTGCACATTTTTTGATGCATACTGCACATTTTTGGACATCTGTATATAGGTATTTATTTATTATGTTGCACTGCTTTAAGATTTTAGATCTTAGACTTTAGTTTAACTTTAGATCTCTGTCTTAGATAGTTTTTGTTGTGTTTTGTCTTTATATTTTATTTTGTACACTGTCTTTTTTGCACTACCTGGCCAGAGAGAAACGGAATTTCGATTCACTGTATGTTGAACACATATGGCAGAATTGACAATAAAGCTGACTTTGATCTTTGATCTTTGAAGCAGCATCCATCAGATAACTCACAGCTACAGGTGCATTAGACAGATGAAACTGACGAGACTGAACCCACACCTGAAGACATGAAGACTGCACTCAAGCTGCTCCTGTCCTTGGCCTTAACTGTGGCTCTATCCACCAACACAGGTAAAATATGACCTGATTATTCCTGTGTTTCAACTTACTGTTGTCTGCAGCCGATTGGAGACTTTTTACCATTCAAAAGATACAGTCAATAGTTTGAAACTGTGAATTGATGTGGCAATGGTGCTAATTTGTGATCATTGTGAAACCCCAACACAGGTAGAGCACAAACTACTACTGCAGCCCCACAAACTCCTACTGCAGCCCCAACTACTGCAGCACCAACTACTGCGGCCCCAACTACTGCAGCTCCAACTACTTCTGCTAATACCACCTCCTCAGCTGTGTCTTTGGTGACGATGAGCCTGGTCCATTCTCTTCTGGGACTCATCCTGATGCTTCTGTTTTAACTGAAACTGAAATGTGATAAAAGGAGAAATACAATTTGTCAACTGGACAAAGTTTGTTTGGTCGAAAACATTTCGCCGCTCATCCGAGAGGCTTCGTCAGTTCTGGTTCGAGTGCTGGTTAGACACTGCTAATTTGTTTTGCGATTTTCTCTTTTGTTTTTCGAATTTCTCTGGCGTCTAGTTTAGCATACCTATTCAACCCTAACGACCGTCCCCACACCTCTGGCCCTGACCTGTCTGCTCTATTGTTTCTTTTGTCTGTTTTGACTTTGGTTTGAGAAGGCCAGAGGTGTGGGGACGGTCGTTAGGGTTGAATAGGTATGCTAAACTGAAGAAATTCGAAAAACAAAAGAGAGAATCGCAAAACAAATTAGTTGAGATAGTTTCAGAAGAATTCAGGGTAGTGAGCTCCTCCCTGCAGCTAGATATAAGCAGTGTCTAACCAGCACTAGAACCAGAACTGATGAAGCCTCTCAGATGAGTGGCGAAACGTTTTCGACCAAACAAACTTTGTCCAGTTGACAAATTGAATTTCTCCTTTTATCATGGATTCTACCTGAACGACTGAGGGATTCTTCACGAAACTGAAATGTATTTAAGTTACTGTATTTTACAGTTAGTATTATTCTTTGTGTATGACCTGTATTTAAGAAAATTATAAATCTGACTATTTATCTGCCTTTTCTTTGTAAATTGTATTCACACCATTTGATGTCCGGAGGTCAGTTTCAGATCCTGTCTATTATTCCACATGTTAAAAAAGTCCAGTCTACTGCAGGCAGTAAAAGCTTTTAAACTTGAGAAAATGAATTTTTGGTGAATTCTCAGAGACGTTTGTGGAAAATTCTGTAACGTATTGATTCTTTTTATTCTTCTTTATTTGTTCATATGTGTATGTAAGTGATTACAAACATTTTTTTTTAAAAATAAATAATGTCACAGTTATATCACAGTTGAGTTACTGATGGTGAAAGGTCAAAGACATGCCAATTCAATTTAATATCAAATATTTGAAATGAGGTCATGCGATTTTCAATCAGTTTAATCATGTGTAATACAACTATCACAACAAAGTCCTTCACAATAGGATGGAATAATGTGTCTGCAACAGATGTAGATGCACAGGGCCACCCCAGCCAGTAGAGGGTGCCCAAGAGCACTCAAAGTCCAAAGTCAGCTTTATTGTCAAAAATCATATGTACAGGTTGCACACACAAGATTTGAAATTGCAGCGCCCCCTAGGCCCACAGTGAACATAAAACATCTGATAAACAAGACAATAAACACCATGACTAAAACATTACATATACACATTGCAAAAGTACAAAAGGCTTGTATATAATACGAATAAGTAAAAACACACATTGTGTAGCATAATAAAGCTCAAATGTGTCATTTAAGCAGCCGTGTCAGTGTCATTTCAGCAGCAGTGTCAGTGTCATTTAAGCAGTAGTGTCAGTGTCATTTCAGCAGCAGTGTCAGTGTCATTTAAGCAGCAGTGTGATTGGGGGAGGGAGGGCAGGGAGAGAGTTCAGCATCCTGACAGCTTGGTGGATGAAGCTGTCTTTCAGTCTGCTGGTCTTGGCCCTGAGGCTCCTCAGTCTCCTTCCTGATGGTAGCAGACTGAAGAGGCAGTTGGATGGGTGGGTGGGATCACCCAGAGGGCTTTGCGGGTGAGGCGGGTGCGGTAGATGTCCTGCAGGGAGGGGAGAGAGACACCCACGATTCTCTCAGCTGCTCTCACTACTCGGTGTAGCTTTTTCCGGCAGGACATGGTGCAGGTGCCATACCACACAGTGATGCAGCTGGTGAGGATGCTCTCTATGGTGCCTCTGTAGAAGGTGCTCATGATGGAGCTGGGGCTCTGGCTCTCTTCAGCTTGCGGAGGAAGTAGAGTCGCTGTTGGGCTTTACTGGCCAGTGATGCAGTGTTCTTTGACCAGGAGAGGTCCTCAGAGATATGCACACCCAGGAACTTGGTGCTGCTTACTCTCTCCACAGTAGCCCCGGTGATGGTGAGGGGGGCGTGCTGTGTGTGTGCTTTCCTGAAGTCTACGACAATCTCTTTTGTCTTCTTGTTGTTCAGGGAGAGGTTGTTGTTACTGCACCACTTGACCAGGCAGCTCACCTCGCTCCTATAGTGAGTCTCATCGTCTCCGTCTCATTTAGTAAAATCTAAAACTGCTCTGATAATGCATAAAGCAAGGAATAACTTACTACCAAGCAACATTTTAAATATATTCGTAGAGAGACAAGGTTATGGACTAAAAGATGAGATAAATTAAAAAAAAAAAAAAAGACAGTAAAAGTAAGAACAACAGTTCGACAAATGAGTATGACTACAAGTGGAGTACATTTTTGCAATGCACTTGGAGATAAAAGGATGAATAACATATAACAGGAACATTTATAGTGTAACTGAAACACACATTCATGGTTTAAACACTGAATGTGTATTTTGTACCTGGTTTGATAGTGGTCAGTGCTGTGGTAGTAGTAGTAGTAGTAGTAGTAGTAGTAGTAGTAGTAGTAGTAGTAGTAGTAGTAGTAGAGGCTGTGGATGTTGGGTAGTTGGGGCTAAACAAAATATATTTTTAAAACACAATGTTTTTATTAGTTAACATGATTTGTGTGTGTTTGCAAAGAACTTAGAGCGCATCAACATTTCTGAGCCAAGCACAGATGAAAATGTCTGGGATGAGATCGCGTTGGATCGTGGATGCTCCCTGCTTTGTGGTCTCCTTTACCCTTATTTAACATAACAGCGGTTGGTTTACTGAGGCTGCGGGAAAAGCCTCACTGTTTGTGATGCAAAGGTGTTCCTTGCAGTATGAGATGGAGCATTGTCATGCATGAAGATGATTTTGCTACGGAAAGCACAGTTCTTTTTGTACTATGAAAGAAAGTGGTCAGTCAGAAACTCTGAAACATGACTCCACCACCTCCTTGCTGAAGTCGCAGCCTTGAAGAAGAAGAAGAAGAAGTGAACTTTATTGATCTCACACTGGAGAAATTCTTCTCTGCATTTTAACCCATCCTATATATATATATACATATATTAGGAGCAGTGGGCAGCACACACATTAGGGCGCCCGGGGACCATCTCCATGATCTTCTTGCTTCGGTTTGGTCAGGACCTAAGCTGGAGTACCTATGGTGCATGTTTTGGGTTGGTGGGGGAAACCGGAGTGCCCGGAGGAAACCCACCCAGACACGGGAAGAACATGCAAACTCCACACAGAAAGGCTCGGGCGACCCGGGGATCGAACCCAGACCATGCATGCAAACTGTTGGGACAAGGTGGTCTTCCACTAACCATCCACCACTCCATCCGTCTGGACCATGCAGGGTTGCACAGCACTCATCAATGAAGACTGTTTGAAAATGAGTCTTCATATATTTCTGGGCCCACTGGAATCGTTTCTACTTGTGAGCTTTGTTTAAGGGTGGCCGAATAAATGGTTTATGCAGAACTTTCTTTGGAGGATCCTACACCTTGATGTTCGTGGGACTCCAGAGGCACCAGCAGCTACAAATACAGTTTGCTGCTTTGTAAGGGCATTTTAGCAGCTGCTCTCTTAATCCGATGTATTTGTCTGGCAGAAACCTTCCTCATTGTGCCTTTATCTGCACGAATCTGTGTGTGCTCTGAATCAGCTACAGATCTCTTAACCCTTTCATGGATAGTGGTCACTACAGTGGACAGCTATTCAATCAGGGACGTGCACAGGGAGGTTGCTCAGGTTGCACGGGCAACTGTCCCTGTGCCGTCCTGGACTGACGTTGCCCTTCTGAGTCGAAAAAATAAATAAATGAATAAATAAATAAAATAATAATAATAAATTGTTCAAAAATCGCCACTCAAAACATTTTTCCTAAATTAAAAGCAGCCTCATTCACTTCCATACAGACACTGAGAGTGAAAGTAAAAGGGGGAGTGGGATGTCCGCAAGCCAGACCGATTCATGAGTGTGTAACACCTGCTTGGATACTGAATAAGAATCGCAATTGGTTACTTTTAAGGAATTTATAAGGAATGGAGGAAAAATCTAAAGAACGGTTCAGACTCTACGAGGAAGGTGAATGCATGTTAAATGAAACCCAAAACAAGGATATGTGGTGCTACCCATGTACCAAGTGTTATTGAATGAATATGTACAATATTTACAGAGACAAGTGCAGTTGTAAGTAATTGCAGTTTTTAATGAAACCACAGTAGAAGTTCATTAGCTTAATCAAGTTCGATAAGTCCCAGGCACAGTAAGAGTTCTTAAAGCTCGTTTCCACTGAGCGTTAGAGTTGAGTTTGGTTTGTAGATAGTTGAGGTTTAAATGTCCATTTTGTTAATCTGTATAAGCGATATCCGGAAACGCTAAGTGTCCATTGTCCATTGTCTCATAAAGAGACCGAGCCAGAGCGCGTTGGGGGTGGTGGACCAAGCGAAACGAGTTACAAAAAGGCTACGGAGCCTCCTACTGCACACTGAAGTGTAGGCTGATCCAGGTCAACAGTTGGGCTGCTGGCCCTTTGATTAGTAGCAGCAGGACAACCCAAAAGCAGTCCAAAAACCTGGCCTGTGCAAGAACATGCATGTACAAATAATCTGTGTACACAACAATAGATGCCTAATAAATAAATAAATAGCAATGAGTAATATAAATTGTAAGCAAATTGAATGTACATTATTAATAGAAAAATAATTCTGCAGCATCATTTCCCTAACAATAAAGTGCATAGTACTTAATCACAATTGCATATCATTATCATTAGAGGCAAATAATCATGATTAAAAGGTCAATAAATTGAGTCAGTGTTTGAATGAACTGGATAACACATTAAACCAAGGCCATTCAATGGAGTAGTGACAGCTAGTGACATTACCACAAAAGACATGTCAATAAAGTGTAAAGTTACTGCTTAAACCACACAGCAGAATTTTAGCATTATGCACCTTTAAATACAATTCAGTCGAGTGATTCATTAAATAAATTGGTGCTTATAATCACATGAAATCACTTCTAAACATAGTAGATGCCAAACCAATGCTTGCGCCGGCTAGCGCTAGCGCCGGTTAGCATTAGCATCAACACAAACAACACTCACCGATTCCTAAGTTACTTTCATACATGGATCAGTCAGTGTCTCGCTTGCAGCGGAGGCATCTGCAGCTTGCTCGCCGTCCTACTAGCCACACACCCAACAGCCGAGTGAGTGTCTGGTCTGTATATTGTGAATGGGGGAGGCAGAAAATCTCGGGACCTAACTCAAATCCCGCGAGACTTCGAAGGTTATTAAAATGACAGCGTCAGCTCAAAGGTAGAGAGGGAGAACCCATAGATTACTTATTAATTAATTTAATTATATATATTAATGCACAAATATTTTGTAATTTAAAATATAGACCTGGGTTACAAGTGGCAGTCACCGGAGCTCCGTGAGCCCACCTCCGCCTCCCCCAGCGGTGGCCACATCCGACTACGACCTCAGATCAGACGAGACTACCTGAATTTAAGCATATTACTAAGCGGAGGAAAAGAAACTATCCAGGATTCCCTCAGTAGCGGCGAGCCCAGCGCCGAATCCCCGTCTGAGGGGCGGGCGCGTACAGAAGTCTGCTTGCTCGGTGTCGATCGGGGGCCTGAGTCCTTCTGATTATATGGGGGTTGGGTTGCCCTTTCTTCAGGTCAGAGCAACTGCCCCTCAAAATTCCTGTGCACGTCCCTGTATTCAATTGTTGTTTTTTTCCTATATCAATGAGTCTGAATGTCACAGTTGCACATCAGTCACTACAGTGAACACTAATGTGTCATGCAATACTCTGCCACCCACTGGTCAACTGGTCCAACAAAAATCTCTAAAAAAAGATGGCCGACAGAAGAGCAGATGTGCCTTGCAGGGGAGGAATATCTGTCCATTCCTTCTATTCGAGGAGACCTTTGCAGGTAAAAAAAAAAAAAAAAAAGAGGACATCAAGCAACAACTAAGGAGCAATATAATTGTTAAAATATCCAAGTATTGATTTTGTGATTTGAAGAAATTGTGTCCATGTGTCCACTCAGTTCAGTGCTTCTCAAATAGTGGGGTGGGCCCCCCTTGGGGGCGTGGCGTGATGCCAGGGGGGGGCGCGTATGACCCTGGGAAACATGTTTTTTTGCTGTACTGTACTAGAACTAAGTGTAATTGCACATCAACAACAGTAGTTGGCAGTGGAGTTCTCACATGCGATTTACGCACAGTCTCACCATTAACAGAACATCCGCTGTCACAGAAAAAACACGTATATTCCACTGAGTCGTGTCCTTTAGTCCGAGTTTCATTTCTGTAAAACGTAAACAAATGTGCGCAAAGCTGCATTAAAAACACATTAATATTTGAGTCCTCAGTGCAGTCTTTGTTGTAGGTTTCTTTCTTTTTTTTTGTTTATAATGTTAATAAAAGGATACAATGGTGTTCTAATAACAATTTTCTAGACAAATAATACTATTTATAGTCGCGCGCAGGAAGGGGGGCGTGAAATTTTTTCTTCTTCCTAGGGGGGCGTCACAGAAAATAATTGAGAAGCACTGACTCAGTTGGACATCATGCATCACTAGCTATGTATATTTAGATTACAGTTTATAGTTGTTGAAGATTCTCACCCCTACCACCAGGGGGCGAGAGAGGGTGCGTAAACGTGCCTCTACACTGTTACAGTTCACCCTTACCACCAGAGGGCGACAGGGTGCGTAAACGTGCTCTCACACTGGTACAGTCTAAAAGCACTTATTGGTTAATATATATAAGTGTTAAAAAGGTATACTAAAGGTATATTTTCTAATGTTAAGCCGTAAAAGTGCTTATATACTCAATAAGGGTACAAAATATAAAAAGTTATAAAAAGATGTTTCACCCTTTAATGTTTTGTTGCTTCTCGCTTGTGATTTTGAGTAATGTTTTCATTATGATTTGATGTTTTAAAGGTCCCATGACATGGTACTTCTTGATGCTTTTATATGGCTCCTTAATGGTTCCCTAATACTGTAAATGAATCCTTCAAAATCAAGACTCAGTGCATGAGAAAGAGAGATAAGATGAGAAAGAGTCATAAATATCTCTCTGGAACACTCCATTATGGGCGTTGTTGCTTGAATGCAAATGAGGAGGACAAAGATAGGCCAGAGTAGCGGGTGGGGGCGTGGCCAAACTCTCCACTCTTTCCTCTTCAGCTGTGCACTGTGCGCTGGCCCCACTTCCGTGTTTTTGCGCGGAGGAAGAGATGAGAAGCGTTCCATTGAAAAATAAACACATTTCCACAGAAAATAAAATTAAACCACTGCTGTTTCAGATGTCCACAGGCTCAGATAAAGGACTTCCGAGCCTAGAAACACTCACACGTGCCTCCAGGCAAATAAAAAAACGCATTTCGCATTGCGTAGCTCCTTCGCAGTCCAAACTCTCTGGGCGTGATTTACAGAGACGCTGAGTAGAGACACAGACGGGGGTGGAGCTGCATTTTTCGATGTGACGTCACATAGTTGCCTTGTTCAGAATCGCCCGTTTGAGCTGTGTTTTTTTCTAACGCAGAAAAGGATCGCAAATGCTCAGTTTAGACATTTCGCAACTTTTAGCCATGGGGGGTCCTAAACAGGGTAGGGGAGCTCACATTAACGTTCAAAAACCTCAGAAAGTGAAAATTTCATGCCATGGGACCTTTAACAAGTTATAATTTACTATCATTTATTATGTTACCATTTCATTATGATTTGATGTTTATCATATTATTATCTTGCATGTTAATATTTATCAACTTATTAATCATACTTATCATATATAATTATCATTTTTATTAAAGTTACTCATGTATTCTAAATATGATTTTATTTTACCCATATGAAGAGTGTGTGTATTATAATGAGGCGCTGTAAAAGGGAAACATGTCTTGTATGTGCTATAATGCTCTAATCTACATGTCCAAAATCCATTTGATAAATCTACAACACTTTTTATACTTTTTTGCTGGTAAAAACTCTAATGATTTTCTGGGGTTTAGATTTTGTCTTACACCCTTCTGAGTAATCCTATTCAAAACATAGTTTCGCCTATAACTTGCTGCTTTTGGGCCTCCATGCCATGTTCCTTTAACCAATTTACATTAACAGGCTCTGCTAATTTCAAGTCTTTCAATCCTAATAAGTTTACTTTGCCCTAAATTCCTACTAGCTTTCCCCACTGTACTCTATTAACATGTTTCACACTTTCATCAGCTAACTGCACTTCTATAGTCTCTTGTAGACCTTCTGTGGGATCTTTCAGCACGCTCACATCTGCTCCGGCGTCTTTTACAAATTCAGCTGACTTGGAGCCATTTTTTACTTTTGCTCTAAGTCTACCGTCCCGTTTATAAGCTACGCGTTCAGGTTGGGACAGTACTTTGCTTCCCATTCTGCGAGTTTTCTCCTTACTTCGACTCTTTCTTCTTTATTCATTCCGTTCCATTCTTTCCTGCCCACTCTGGGTACTGGTGGTGCATTTTCTGCTAACACTTGTCCTTTCCATGTCCGAGGGAAAGGTGGCCTGCTTTGATTCCTTGGTCTGAATTCCGGAGCGTTCCTGTTCAGTCGGGACTCTTTGCGTTCGTTTGAATTCTGTCTGGGTTCCCGTTTGCCTTGCTGTTCTCTCTTTAGGTCCTGTGTGGCCCGATTCCAATTGTTTCCTTGTCTTGTTTGCTCCCAGTTGCTTGGTCCTCCAGCCCTCTGCCCTTCTCTCCACTGATTGAGCAGGTCTCTGGTTTGATTGGTTCCTGTCTCCAGCCTGTCTCTGGTATATCATATTTGATCCTGAGGAGTGCTCTCGGCTGTTCTGAATTTGGGGGCCATGAAGACCCCCTTTCCTATATTTTGTCTTCCTTTGATCTTTCCGAAGAGCGGTCAGGTCATCAAACTGCCTTACTCGCGTTACTTGTTCCGTACTACTCATATCTTGCCTTTGCCCTGGCAATTGGCCTTCTCTGTCTAGTTTTGTCAGGAACTTAACTATTTGGAGCGCGTTTATTCCTCTTGCCTCCAGGCCTGCAAGGGTGAATTGTAAGGTGACATGTCCTTTATTTACCAGCCCTGCTTCTTCAATTTGTTCTACTACTTCATCCTCCGGGTACGAAACGTGCTCCTGTGGGGCTTCTTGTTGCCTGCTCCTCCTCTGACCCTCCATGTACCTTTCAACTGGCCTATCTCTTCGAATTGCTGCTTCCCTAAGATAATCATAACTTTCAGCTGTATACGCTTCTTTCCAGGGTCGTGACACTCCTTCCATACCATAGATTTCTCCAGATGTGGGGGCTTTTTGGGTGGCTTGTCTTTCCAGTGGGTTGGCGCTATACCAATTCATGTCCTCCTCATCGTCATCTTCTGCCCATTCTCCTTCTTCAGGCTCATTTGAACCCAAGTACGGGGCCCAGTTTCTCCCTTGGCCCTCAAGAATTGTGGTGCACGGCCAAGCCTTGAGATTTTACTGGTTTGAGAGTTATTGATTTAGCTCAACTGTTTTTTGCCCTGACATAATTGACCCGGGGCTGATTTCTTACAGGCTCTGATGGCTCTTCTACTGGGTATGTGGGCCTTGGTGTTGCTGGCCTCAGAGGTACTCTTGGGAGCTCTCCGGGTGACCTGTCACTGTCCCTAGGTCATGGTGAGTCATATTGAGGAATTCTCTCCCCGTAGGGCCTCCTTGGTGAGTCCTCCCCTTCGCTATCATCTCCACTACTGCCACCGTCTGCCCCTGCTACTGCTACGACGCGGCTAGGCTGAACTGGTCTAAAATCGACTTTTACAGGCTTTTTGTGATTACTTTTGGGTCTGGCCTGTCCTAATTTCTTCTGCATTGCAGCGGACACTGACTCAGTAGCGCCCCCTGCGATGATTATTGTTCCTTTTCCTCTTTCAAGAGTCCTGTGTTCTAAAATGTCTTGATCTAGCTCTGATTCACTGTCCTTCTCCTCCTCAGGGCTTACATTGAGGGGAGATATGTGCGTGAGAACTCCTACTGGCCTTGGGCTGAAGACTTGGGCTGAAGGCAATAGCATTTCCTGTCTCTCTACCTCTCTCTACCTCTCTTGTGCCCTCCTCCGGTAAGGAGTTATACTCATGCCTTCTGATGATAAAATGAGAAATTAAATTTCTTTGTTTGGTTGAAAACGTTTCGCTGCTCATCCGAGAGGCTTCATCAGTTCTGGTTCTGATGCTGGTTAGACCCTGTTTATGCCTTCTGGTCTTAACATTTCGGGGTCTTTTGATACCCAAACTCCCCTGTTCGTATATGGCGGATTTTCAGTTTGTAACCTATGTCTTTCGTCATACAGCTCCCTAAGTTGCGCCCACGGCTGTAAATCACTCATGTTAATGTTAAGCAGGGCGTTTCTCAACCCCTGGGCTAACACCGCGTCTGGAGACAGTACTATAGGTGTTAGTCCTCTTCTAAGAGCCTCATAGCAGCCTACGGCGGCAGCTTGCACCGCTACCGTGACGTCATAGTTAAAGAAACCCGAGCCATGCACAGTTAAAACCACTCCTTCTATACAAGATAAGTTTCGATTTCTCCTTTCTTCCTGAACATGGTCTAGGAGAGACAGGGGACCAAAGTACAATTTTACTAACTTTATCACTTGGTCCTGGTCTGGCGGTATCTCATTTCGAGTTGACCAGCAATGGAAAATTATTTCCTTGAATTGCTCATATTCTGTCGCTAATGTAGACAGACAGGAACATGTTGTGTCACTGCCCTCCGGTAGAGGGAGGTATTCCTCCAATTTAAACCGGTGTCCATTCAGTTCTCTGGGCCACACGTTTTGTATGGCTTTTGCTATTCCTCCGTTATGTCTCAGCTCTGTGTTAGCTGAATTAATTATGCCTAGAGGCCCAATTTCCGCAAACTCTGCCCCTGTCCAGTCCACCTGCTCTAAGATTGATTCTATTATGACTACTCCGTTTAATTTTGACATTTTTACTGACCTCGATTCTCCTAGTTTCGAGCCTACAGTGCTGTACTGCCCGCTCGGTATAGCCCCAGCCGCGTAAGGCGGGGGTCGATTCACTTCCTCAAACTCCTCTTCTTCACTAAATCCTCTCTCACTTTGATACCCCTCAGCTTCCTGATTTACGGAGTAATTCTCCTCGTCATCTACCTCCGGCGTATTATGGATTCTTACTGCCATTCTGTTCACCTCCTGACTTCTTTTGTAACACGCCGACTTCTCGTAACCGTTTGGAAGTAATGCGAGCTACAGCGGGTAAGTACTCCCTCTAACTGGATTAGAGTTCTTTTAGCTGGTTTAAATTTATTCTGTCAATATCCTAACAACGTAAATCTTGGATGTTTACATATAGTCAGTTTATCACGGTGCAAATGCCTATGTTATTTTATCATTAATCGTATAATTGTCTTATTATAGCGCGAATCTTACTATACAAATGCTTATGATACTCTATCTTTATCCTAATTGTATAAATTTAAGTTGTTTTGACACAGCGGGAGTCTTAACTTACAAACGCTTAGAATACTCTATATCCTAATTATATAGATTTTAGTTAGTTTGACACAGCGCGAGTCTTAAAGTACGAACGCCTAGATTACGTAAATCTCACTCGTAATCATTAACACAGCGCGACAACTCTACAAACACCGAGATTATTAGTTAGTTTACCACGACGCGACAACTCTATAAACACCGAGTTTACCACGGCGCGACAACTCTACAAACACCGAGATTACCACGGCGCGACCACTCTACAAACACCGGGATTATTAGTTAGTTTACTACGGCGCGACAACTCTACAAACACCGAGTTTACCACGACGCGACAACTCTACAAACACCGAGTTTACCACGGCGCGACAACTCTACAAACACCGAGTTTACCACGGCGCGACAACTCTACAAACACCGAGTTTACCACGGCGCGACAACTCTACAAACACCAGGATTACCACGGCGCGACCACTCTACAAACACCGAGATTATTAGTTAGTTTACTACGGCGCGACCACTCTACAAACACCGAGTTTACTACGGCGCGACAACTCTACAAACACCGAGATTATTAGTTAGTTTACTACGGCGCAACAACTCTACAAACACCGAGTTTACTACGGCGCGGCAACTCTACAAACACCGAGATTATTCTAGGGATATCCTAACAACGTCAATCTTGGTTATTAAATAGTGCTGTCAGGCGATTAAAAAAATTAATCTAATTAATTACAGGATTTGTAATTAATTAATCTAATTAATCGCAATTTTTAAAACATTTTTTTTAGGTGGTTTACTAAGCTTTCCCACAGTGCAAAAACGGTGTGATTTATAGTGGTACAGTGAAAAGAATGCAGACTTCCCCTTTAAAAGATAAAAGGAGAAATTCAATTTGTCACCTGGACAAAGTTTGTTTGGTCGAAAACGTTTCGCTGCTCATCCGAGAGGCTTCGTCAGTTCTGGTTCTAAACAGGGTCTAACCAGCACTAGAACCAGAACTGACGAAGCCTCTCGGATGAGCGGCGAAACGTTTTCGACCAAACAAACTTTGTCCAGTTGACAAATTGAATTCCTCCCTTATCATGGATTCTACCTGGACGACTGAGGGACTCTTCACGCACTTCCCCTTTAAGTCTTTCAGTCTTTCACTCTTTCAGTGCACGTTACCTCCAGTATAACCAAGACAAGACTGCTGTACACCCCATTCACCTCCCACATTACGTAACATTCATTTGAAAGCTCATTTACACCATTCCACTAGCCTATTAAATGGTGAATATTTCTGGTGTACGTGAGCACGTACAGTAGCTTTCATGCAATGTCAATAAATAATATACACAGCTTCAAATATACAGAGAATACAAATAATTGTCCGTGTAAATTACTCATGGCTCACCTGACCCCCGGAACCCGGCGCGGATGTGTCCGGACCATCGCACGGAGGAGGAGGGAGGAGGCGGCGGCACCGCGGGGTGAGTAAATGATCAGGTTTAGCGTGATTCGGATGGGCAAAACTTACGCTTCTTAAGTGTGCACCCTTAGTCACGGCAGAACACGCTGGAGAGGTTATGGGGAATTGAAAGGGGTTCAGCGCGCGCAGCACAGCAGATACGGAAACGGACGCGCGCATCTTCACATGCTCTCCCCGGCGTCTTCACGTGCTCTCCCCGGCGTCTTCACGTGCTCTCCGCGGGGACAGGACAGGGGGCTTAGAAACGGATCTGCTCCGTCACATTTTTATAAACTCGCCGTTCAAAGGCCCCGCACGCCAAATTTAAAATGCGCGCGCATTGAATTGCGCTCATAATTAATTGCGTTAATTTTTATAACGCGTTAATTAGCAGTGTAATTAATTAATCTAATTAACGCGTTAAACTGACAGCCCTATTATTAACGTATAGTTAGTTTATCATGGCGCGACAACTCTACAAACACCGACGCGACAACTCTACAAACACCCAGAATAAGTCTATCTATCCCTTCCTGGTTAATTTCCTCCTCAGCGCCAAGCGCTTAAGGTTACTATCCCTGACCTACCTAAAGTTTGGTCGTTGCACTTAGTGTCCCTTGTGGACACGGCTCTCCTTACCGTGTGCCTATATACGTGTCCTCACAGTGCGTCGGAGAAACCCATTCCTGACCTGTATGGACTAGTTGGTGCTTATCAAACTCCACGGTATCGTGCCCCCGTCAGTTTTGTAATATTGCTTATGACAAATATTACTATGAGACTACGATCCTCACACTGACGCTAGTCCCCCTGCACCCCTATGAGGGCAGGTAAATCTATTCCCTTAATCCCGCTCTCCCAGACGTGAGCGGAGCTCGCTTTTGTTCTTCGTAGCTAAAGCGACCTCACAATCTAGGTGCCTGTAGGATAGCGAGCATCAGAGGTTGGCCAGGCCTCTTTACTCACTACCCTCGAGTTTTAGTTGGTTAACTAAGATCCAAAAAGGGGTCCTCACCCGGGTTTAAATCTACTACCCGAATAGTTTAACGTTTCTATTTGTCAAACTACTCAGGTCCCTGTTCGGGCGCCATGTCGAATGAGCTCAGAAGCAGAGCAACCAAGAAAACAAAATTTCTACCTTTTACCTGAGGATGAGGCTTCCTTAAGGATCACTAAAATGAACCCCCTTAAAACCCTTTACACTCTCGAGGTTGGTGGTTACCCTTTTCTAAGAGTTTAGGCTAGGTGAAGTGGAAAAGACTTACCAGGCAGAAGCGACGATCGTTAAAAGATGTCCTCTTGAAATTAAACTTTTTCAAAAAAGTGGGCTCTCAGAACTGTTTGCTTTTATATGCTTTGTACTTTATTCGTAATCAGTCACTGTCTAGGAACTTTTACAATTGATTATCTGCGTGGGTTATACGCTGCTTATAAAAGACCTGTACATATGACACCGAATGACTAGCTGACCTGCAACTTTGTATCTAAAAGCTCTATGCCTGACTTGCAGCCACGAACGTGGAATACTTTACGTACCCAGCAAGGCAAAAGTCAGTTGCACACGCTAAGTCCGCTGACAATCTTACATTTGGGCTACCGCCCCGGTAAGACTCACAAGCGGTTCATCAGTGCGGATACACACAGATCTACTATGAGTTAGTGTGAGTGGGGAGTACAAGCTTCAGCAAAATCTGAGACAAGACCCGAGAAGCGACCAGAAACCCCAGCTTATATTCCCTTCAGAGGGGGTTTCCAAAAGGACTTCCCCCATTACCTCACTTTAGGCCAGTGCTTCTCAAATAGTGGGGCGGGCCCCCCGGGGGGGGCGTGGCGTGATGCCAGGGGGGGCGCGTATGACCCTGGGAAACATGTTCTTTTGCTGTACTGTACTAGAACTAAGTGTAATTGCACATCAACAGTAGTTGGCAGTGGCGTTCTCACATGCGATTTACGCACAGTCTCACCATTAACAAAACATCCTCTGTCACAGAAAAAACATATATATTCCACTGAGTCGTGTCCTTTAGTCCGACAGAAGCTGACGCATCAGTGGCACAAGGAGAGCGGTTTTTTTCAGTGCTTTTAGCTTATGCAAATGAGGTGGTTTTAAGTTTCATTTCTGTAAAACGTAAAGAAATGTGCGCAAAGCATTAAAAACACATTAATATTTGAGTCCTCAGTGCAGTCTTTGTTGTAAGTTTCTTTCTTTTTTTTGTTTATAATGTTAATAAAAGGATACAATGGTGTTCTCATAACAATTTTCTAGACAAATAATACTATTTATAGTCGCGCGCAGGAAGGGGGGCGTGAAATTTTTTCTTCTTTCTAGGGGGGGCGTCACAGAAAATAATTGAGAAGCACTGCTTTAGGCTATCATGATTGGCCAAGGAACTGCCCACTGCCCCCCCTGAAAAAGCGGTCTCGGTCGGTTCTAGGGACTTTCCAAGGCCAGCTGGTTTGAACTATCATAACCATAGTACCATAGAACCATGGGGCATAGTACAGGCAGTGGAGACACTGCCTGTACTATGCCCCAAAGTGACCCCGCCAGTCTGCCTCCAGCCTGCCTGAGGTTACTCCCGAGCAAAACTCAAGGTCAGCTTTGGGCATGTTCTAACATGCCCAGTCTTACAGGCCTCACTTGAAGCCTGCTCTAGTAGTTTCATGATCCTCATGTCTTGTCTCATAACAATTTCATATTTATATAAACTTAAAAGTGCAACTTAAACACAAAAACAAACAAAATGGATACATGCCTTTATGGCTCATGCTCATAACTTCATAGCATAATAAGAACAAATAATGATCTTACCACAGTTTTCATAATCTCATACAGTAAAATGAAAACTCTCTCCCTAAAACAGTTATCTTTTCAACACAACCACCGTCCAAGGCTACTTACTAGCCTGTCTTCCTCTTATCTCCGTTGGGTCAGTACTCCCTAAAACTGCCCCTTATACGCACACTCTCTTCATATGAGTGAAATAAAATCATATTTAGAATACATGAGTAACTTTAATAAAAATGATACATGATATATGATAAGTATGATTAATAAGTTGATAAACGTTAACATGCAAGATTGTAAAATGATCATAATGAAATGATAACATAATGAGTGATAATAAATGATAACATGTTAAAACCTCAAATCATAAAGAAAACATTATTCAAAATCACAAGGTCAAAACATTAAAGGGTGAAACATGTTTTTATAACTTTTTGTATTTTGTACCCTTATTGAGTATATAAGCGCTTTTACGGCTTAACATCAGAAA
The DNA here is from genome assembly GCA_036785185.1 of Paratrypauchen microcephalus. Taxonomy (NCBI): domain Eukaryota; kingdom Metazoa; phylum Chordata; class Actinopteri; order Gobiiformes; family Gobiidae; genus Paratrypauchen; species Paratrypauchen microcephalus. Next base: position 665,682 of record JAVJIX010000293.1, read on the forward strand.
ATGTACCTTTACTATACCTTTAATATTTCTAACACTTATGTTAAACAATAAGTCCCTTTTAACTGTACCAAGGTGAGAGCACGTTTACGCACCCTATCGCCCTCTGGTGGTAAGGGCTGACTGTAACAGTGTAGAGGCACGTTTACGCACCCTCTCTCGCCCTCTGGTGGTAAGGGCTGACTGTAACAGTGTAGAGGCATGTTTACGCACTCTCTCTCGCCCTCTGGTGGTAGAGACGAGAATCTTCAACAGTACCATAATTATATTACATATAATATGAAATCTGCCCCTCCTTGAGCTGCCACCTTAATGTGGTGGAGGGGTTTGTGTGCCCAAATGATCCCGGGAGCTATGTTGTCGGGGGCTTTATGCCCCTGGTAAGGTCACCCAAGGCAAACAGGTCCTGGGGGATGGGTCAGACTAAGAGCAGTTCAGAAGCCGTTTATGATGAACATTAGATCAAAGCCAGATACGTCGCCCGGATTGGCGTTACCGAGGCCCCACCCTGGAGCCAGACCTGGGGTAGATGCGCGCCAACAAGCGCCTGGTGCCTGGGCCTTAGCCCATGGGGCCCAGCCGGGCCCAGCCCAAAAGAGCGACGTGGGGCCGTCCTCCCATGGACCCACCACCCGCAGGAGGATCCATAAGGGGCTGGTGCGAAGAGGCGGCGGTTGAAGGCAGGGGCCTTGGCGACCAGATCTCCAGACATGGAGACTAGCTCTGGGGACATGGAATGTCACCTCGCTGGGGGAAGGAGCCCAAGCTCATGCGGGAGTTTGAGCACTACCGACTAGATATAGTCGGCCTCACCTCCGCTCACAGCTTGGGCTCTGGAATCCAACTCCTTGAAGGGGGCTGGACTCTCCATTTCTCTGGCGTTGCCTGCGGGTAGCGGCGGCGGGCTGGTGTGGGCCTGCTCATTGCCCCACAGCTCAGCCGCCGTGTGTTGGAGTTCACCCCGGTGAACGAGAGGGTCGCGTTCCCGGGACCTTTGGGTCGGGGACAAGTGTTGTCACTGTTGTCTCGGCCTACAGGCCGAACAGCAGTGCAAAGTACCCGGCCTTCTTGGAGTGCCTGGGAGGGGTGCTGGACAGTGCACTGACCGGGGACTCCGTTGTTCTACTGGGGGATGCCCATGTAGGCAACGACAGTGACACGTCGAGAGGGGTGATTGGGAGGAACAGCCTCCCTGATCTGAACCCGAGTGTTCTGTTATTGGACTTCTGTGCTAGTCACGGTTTGTCATAACGAACACAATGTTCGAGCACAAGGGTCTCCACCAGTGCACGTGGCACCAGGTCACCCTAGGACAGAGGTCGATGATCGACTTTGTTGTCGTGTCATCTGACCTCCGGCCGCGTGTCTTGGACACTCGGGTGACGAGAGGGGCAGAACTGTCAACTGTACACCACCTGATTGTGAGTTGGGTCCACTGGCGGGGGAGGAAGCCGGAAAGACCTGGCAGACTGAAGAAGGAGTCCTATCGGGCCTTGTTGGCTAGTGGGACTCCTGAGGCAGCTGATGGGTACTGGCGGGCCAAGCATGCTGCAGCCCGGGCGGTCGCAGAGGCAAAAACTCAGGGTTGGGAGGAGTTCAGAAAGGCCATGGAGGAGGACTATCCGATGGCCTCAAAGAAATTTTGGCAAACCGTCTGGCGCCTCAGGAGCGGGAAGCAGTGATTCACCAACACTGTTAACAGTGCGGGTGGGGAGCTGTTGACCTCGACTGGGGAAGTTATCGGACGGTGGAAGGAATACTTTGAGGATCTCCTCAATCCCGCCATCACGTCTTCCGAGGAGGAAGCAGAGGCTGGGGACTCGGAGGCGGACTCAGTCATCATCCTGGCTGACGTTACTGAGGTGGTTGGAAGGTTCCTCAGTGGGAAGGCCCCGGGGATGGATGAGATCCGTCCTGAGTATCTTAAGTCTCTGGATGTTGTAGGGCTGTCTTGGCTGACACGGGACAGTACCTCTGGACTGGCAGACCGGGGTGGTGGTCCCTCTGTTTAGGAAGGGGGACCGGAGGGTGTGTTCCAACTATCGGGGAATCACATTCCTCAGCTTTCCCGGTAAGGTCTATTCCAGGGTGCTGGAGAGGACAATTCGTCTGATAGTCGAACCTCAGATTCAGGAGGAGCAGTGTGGTTTTCGTCCCGGCCGGGGAACACTGGACCAGCTCTATACTCTCCATCGAGTGCTCGAGGGTGCATGGGAGTTTGCCCAACCAGTACACATGTGCTTTGTAGATCTGGAGAAGGCATTCGACCGTGTCCCTCATGGGGTCCTGTGGAGAGTGCTCTGAGAGTACGGGGTTCGGGGCTCTTTGCTAAGGGCTGTTCGGTCCCTGTATGACCGGAGCAGGAGATGTGTTTGCATTGCCGGTAGTAAGTCGGACCTGTTTCTGGTGCATGTTGGACTCCATCAGGGCTGCCCTTTGTCACCAGTTCTGTTCATTATATTAATGGACAGAATTTCTAGGTGCAGTCAGGGGCCGGAGGGGATCGGGTTTGGGAACCACAGGATCTCATCTCTGCTGTTTGCAGATGATGTTGTCCTGAATTTGATGTTGGACTTCCAGGAAGTCCAGCTTATTTGTCTGATACTGTCTAATGACAAATGGGTAGGTTTAGTTCTCCATTGTGAATGTAGTATACATCAGATCATCAGCTTCCTGGCCATCATTCAGTAATAACAAAAGTACAGGCTGTGGATAAAAGTGGAAATAAATAGGGAAACCCAGGTTAATACACAACTACTCACATATGTACTATTTAAAATCGCAGTACAGTGAACCCTCGCTGTATCGCGGTTCACTGTTCGCGGCCTCGCTGTTTCGCGGATTTTTTTTTCCAATTTTTTTTTCCAATTTTTTATTTTTTATAGTGTAACTTTTTTTTTTACAGTGTAACATTCTGTCCTGCGCCCTGATTAGCTAAGAGACTAGACCAGGACTAAACCAGGTCTAAAACAGGTCTAAACCAGGACTAAACCAGGTCTAAACCAGGACTAAACCAGGTCTAGACCAGGGATGGTCACGCAGGGTGGTAGGGACAGAGTCTCTGATTTCCTTCACGAGAGCGCTTGGGTGACAGGAGGTGTGGCCTTTGTTTACTTGCACGAGCCATGGATGAGACTGAGTGCGAGCCGGACAAATGGAAGAGCCAAGAATCAACATGGACGGGCCTGGCCCGGACGCCGCGCGGCCGAGGGAGCCCGCAGCGGGGAGAGCCGCATTCGAGGCGGGGAGAGGACACTCGCGCGCAGAGAGGAGACAGTGGCTCTTCCCCGTCACGCCGAGAGGACGAACCCGATCCCGTCCTAGAGAGCTGTGGAGTATTGGCAACGCATTGATAGCCATGCCCCGAACTCCGGGGCGGTCTGATTTTGGAGCCGGGGTGAAATGCAACCTACCCTTGTGAGCGCAGGTTAGTATTACCTGGTCTTGTGGTGAGGACTGGTGCTCAGAGGCGTCTGTTAGCAGTTCGGCACTGTTAGCAGTGGCTTGAGTCTTGCCCAAAATGATATCCAGGTCGCTTTCCACTCGACTTTCGCACATGGCATGGATATGTGGTACCAAAACAAACACACGTGTCCGCGCGCACATGTCAGCGCGTTCGTGTCCGCGTGTCACGTGCCCCCCCTCACTATTAATTTTAATGAAAATCTACAAAAGTTTGAGTGTTTAAACAAGAGAAAAATGTGACAAAATGTTAATACCAGTCTCAGAAAGGTGAATAATGTGTCTGGTGAAGCGTTTTCAGCCTTAAAACATGTAGAATAATTGTAAAATATAAAATTGTCCTACTTCGCGGATTTCACTGATTGCGGGCTATTTCTGGAACCTAACCCCCGCGATAAACGAGGGTTCACTGTAATCACAGCCTTGATATAGCTTTCATGGTCAATGTTATATTATCTAATATATATATATATATATATATATATATATATATATATATATATATATATATATATATATATATATCACTGTTTTTATAGTTACTTCCAAGCCACATTCGCGGAGATCTTAGCCTCGGTGAACAGATGGTTGTTGTCCCACCTCAGCTCAATGAGCCGGGTGGTCTGCTACTTGTTCCCTAAAGACAAAAATATTCTTCTATTCCTACTACTAATACTTCGAATTGGGACACTGCTATACTGTAGAATATCCAGCATTGCAACAGCAAAGGTAATATACAAGTCTAAGGGGTAACACTACTAAACGCTAATACAATAGCCATAAACTAAGCCGTAACGACTACCGTCACACATATGTTTAACTTAGTTTATGAACAGTTTCATGTAGCATAGTTGTAGGTAAGGTAAACCAGTATTTACATTTGAAAGTAAAATCACAACTATTATTTGAAGATGCCGCCGCTGACTCGATTTTCTCCCGTAGAAGAAGTAGCGCACAGTGCATGCTGGGATATATGACTGAGCAAAGTGTGCATGGATGTACAGTTGGTCCACGCCCCAATTTCCATGAAAACGACTGTGGTTTTCAGGGTGCATTTTAAGTGTGCGTGGGAGAAAAACTAAATGGGACAGCAGTTGTTGCGCCGTAAGTGACGTATGCACCATTAAAACCACACTCCGAAATGTGCACACTGGGAATTTAGAAACGCTAATGTGAGCCTACTTCTTACCATCTTCTTACATGTGACCTGTCAATACCCGTCTCATCTAATGGATGCTGTTGGACCACATTCTGTGTTGTATCATCAAAGACAAATGGAATGAAAAGCTGTTGAATGATTATTATCTGGTGCTAAAATTAAACCTTATTAAATGAACAGAGGAGGAAGCAACAGAACGCTGGTAGACTAAACCAGTCACATGACTGGTGGGTAGACTAAACCAGTCATGTGACTGGTGGGTACCCTAAACCAGTCATGTGACTGGTGGGTAGACTAAACCAGTCACGTGACTGGTGCGTACACTAAACCAGTCACGTGACTGGTGGGTACACTAAACCAGTCATGTGACTGGTGCGTACACTAAACCAGTCACGTGACTGGTGGGAAGTGAGGCTTCACTTTATGCCGGTCACGTGGTTTTTGGCAATCTGACGCATGCCTCAAATCGGGGCTTCACTTGACACGCCCCCTTTTACTCGGTACAAGCCTCGGTGCCTTGGCTTCAAATGACCCATCACTACTTCCAAAGCATCAGAGGGATCTCATTATTCAAAGATATCAGTCAGGTGAAGGCTACAAAAAAATTTCTAAGGAATTAAATATACCATGGAACACAGTGAAGACTGTCATCATCAAAATATGGCACAACAGTGACATTACCAAGAATAGGACATCCGACTAAAATTGATGATAAAACGAGAAGAAAACTAGTCAGGGAGACTGCAAAGAGGCCGACAGCAACACTGAAGGAGTGTGAGATCTATTCTTTTATGCTTGAAGTGTTCTTCATATTCTAGTCTTTTATATCTCTGGGTTTTAAGTTACTTACTGTGGGAACCGTCTCACCTCACCACTTGTTTCTCCATATGGTGTATACATCAAGTGTGGCTATAGGTTATAAAAGGCTGTAAACTAATTTGAGGTGTGACCCTTTGCTGGGGGTTGTATACACAGGGTGCTGTAACCAGCTAATGCTACATTTACTGTGGGGTTGTGTTGTGACAGTAGTTGTCTGATTGGCTGACCTCACTATTGGACACTCTGCATAGTTAAACTATTCTCCTATAGGGTACCGGTTGGTGATGTCATGAATATTCAACAGTGTACTGTATTTAAAGACAGCCCCTTGTGGTGTTTGTGTGTGTGGGGATGTGTGTGACCTGAACCCCACTGGGGTTCTCTTCATGTCCGACGTCTCTCTGCTAAGCTGCAAGATGTTTTGTTTCTATTCTGCTATTTTTACATTAAAATGCTGAATAACCTCAATTTCGACTATGCCTTCCTTCAGACCTCCTTCTGACCCATTTTTTGAAACTGACAGGAGCTGCAGGAAGTACTGGCAAGTCCTGGCTGTGTAGAACATTTGACTGCAACCTCCCGTCTTCTTCATATGTCTGGGCTATGGGGGAATGCCACAAGACGGAAGCGTTATCTTACAAAGAAAAACATCCAAGCCCGGCTTAATTTTGTAACTCTGAAATCTCCCAAACACATGTGAGAAAATGTGTTATGGTCTGATGAAACCAAGGTTGAACTTTTTGGACATAATTCCAAAAGGTATATTTGGCACAAAAACAACACTGCACATCACCAAAATAACGCCAGACCTACAGTGAAGCCTGGTGTGGCAGCAGCTTTGGGGCTGTTTTTCTTCAGCTGGAACTGGGGCCTTAGTCAGGGTGAAGGGAATTATGAACAGTTCCAAATACTAGTCAGTGTTGGCACAAAACCTTCGGCCTTCTGTTAGAAAGTTAAAGATGAAGAGGAACTTCATAGAAATGTACAAATTGTCACACAGTCCAATGCGTTGCCATGCACCATCATCTGCAGTGACAGGTAACGCCCCCTGCAACCTCTTAACTAGGTTAACAAAATTTAATTTCTCTGAACAGGATATAATTTGGATAAAATCATACTTGTCAAACCGAACCCATTGTGTACCCATAGTTTCGAGTAGATGAGGACGCCAGTGCGCATGCGCGGACTGCTCCCGGGACCCAAACATTAAACGCAAAGCTGAAAACTATGGATAAATCTCGGATTACAGGCCACTTTTGCTTCAAACGATCTCTTACATTAAGACATCGGGCTTCTATGATTTGAAAAGTGCTAAAGTTTGTGTTATTTGGAGACCGCAAAGTAATGCCCCGAATACAAATGCTAATGGTTACGCTACAACATAACTTTCTTCAAACAGCTCCAAAAGACACGAACGTGATATGGGTGAGTCAAACGACTTGTTTTATTACCGAAAGAAGGCTCAGATTGTAAAATAACGTTACTTTGCCTTTAAGGTGGCAGGCCAAAAAGGAGACAATAATGAATCAAAATAAATCAAACATTGTTCCATTCCTTCCTCTCAGATGTTCACTCTGATGCTGAGTCACTGAACCAGTATATTTTTCACCTTATCATACTTATATAGATGTAATCTCACACTATACGCACAGAGATGAAATGGAAGGTATTAAAAAAAACAGGTTAATTATTCCGTGTGACGGTAAAATAGGGTGTGGTGCATTCTCCAAACATGACAAGAATGATCGTCAGAACAACGGTTCCTCCCAAATCACATCCTTTTAAAAGGGGTCAGACTGAACTTTACTGACTTTACTACTGGAATTTTTACTACTGTTGTTTACTCCTGTTATTGCACTAGAATTACTACTGTTGCACATTTATTTATTTTTATCTTAACTTCAATGCACATTCTATTGCACGTTACCATTTCACTGCTGTATCTTCCATTGCACAGTTTTTGATGCACACTGCACATTTTTGGACATCTGTATATAGGTATTTATTTATTATGTTGCACTGCTTTAAGATTTTAGATCTTAGACTTTAGTTTAACTTTAGATCTCTGTCTTAGATAGTTTTTGTTGTGTTTTGTCTTTATATTTTATTTTGTACACTGTCTTTTTTGCACTACCTGGCCAGAGAGAAACGGAATTTCGATTCACTGTATGTTGAACACATATGGCAGAATTGACAATAAAGCTGACTTTGATCTTTGATCTTTGAAGCAGCATCCATCAGATAACTCACAGCTACAGGTGCATTAGACAGATGAAACTGACGAGACTGAACCCACACCTGAAGACATGAAGACTGCACTCAAGCTGCTCCTGTCCTTGGCCTTAACTGTGGCTCTATCCACCAACACAGGTAAAATATGACCTGATTATTCCTGTGTTTCAACTTACTGTTGTCTGCAGCCGATTGCAGACTTTTTACCATTCAAAAGATACAGTCAATAGTTTGAAACTGTGAATTGATGTGGCAATGGTGCTAATTTGTGATCATTGTGAAACCCCAACACAGGTAGAGCACAAACTACTACTGCAGCCCCACAAACTCCTACTGCAGCCCCAACTACTGCAGCCCCAACTACTGCGGCCCCAACTACTGCAGCTCCAACTACTTCTGCTAATACCACCTCCTCAGCTGTGTCTTTGGTGACGATGAGCCTGGTCCATTCTCTTCTGGGACTCATCCTGATGCTTCTGTTTTAACTGAAACTGAAATGTGATAAAAGGAGAAATACAATTTGTCAACTGGACAAAGTTTGTTTGGTCGAAAACATTTCGCCGCTCATCCGAGAGGCTTCGTCATTTCTGGTTCGAGTGCTGGTTAGACACTGCTAATTTGTTTTGCGATTTTCTCTTTTGTTTTTCGAATTTCTCTGGCGTCTAGTTTAGCATACCTATTCAACCCTAACGACCGTCCCCACACCTCTGGCCCTGACCTGTCTGCCCTATTGTTTCTTTTGTCTGTTTTGACTTTGGTTTGAGAAGGCCAGAGGTGTGGGGACGGTCGTTAGGGTTGAATAGGTATGCTAAACTGAAGAAATTCGAAAAACAAAAGAGAGAATCGCAAAACAAATTAGTTGAGATAGTTTCAGAAGAATTCAGGGTAGTGAGCTCCTCCCTGCAGCTAGATATAAGCAGTGTCTAACCAGCACTAGAACCAGAACTGATGAAGCCTCTCAGATGAGTGGCGAAACGTTTTCGACCAAACAAACTTTGTCCAGTTGACAAATTGAATTTCTCCTTTTATCATGGATTCTACCTGAACGACTGAGGGATTCTTCACGAAACTGAAATGTATTTAAGTTACTGTATTTTACAGTTAGTATTATTCTTTGTGTATGACCTGTATTTAAGAAAATTATAAATCTGACTATTTATCTGACTTTTCTTTGTAAATTGTATTCACACCATTTGATGTCCAGAGGTCAGTTTCAGATCCTGTCTATTATTCCACATGTTAAAAAAGTCCAGTCTACTGCAGGCAGTAAAAGCTTTTAAACTTGAGAAAATGAATTTTTGGTGAATTCTCAGAGACGTTTGTGGAAAATTCTGTAACGTATTGATTCTTTTTATTCTTCTTTATTTGTTCATATGTGTATGTAAGTGATTACAAACATTTTTTTTTTAAATAAATAATGTCACAGTTATATCACAGTTGAGTTACTGATGGTGAAAGGTCAAAGACATGCCAATTCAATTTAATATCAAATATTTGAAATGAGGTCATGCGATTTTCAATCAGTTTAATCATGTGTAATACAACTATCACAACAAAGTCCTTCACAATAGGATGGAATAATGTGTCTGCAACAGATGTAGATGCACAGGGCCACCCCAGCCAGTAGAGGGTGCCCAAGAGCACTCAAAGTCCAAAGTCAGCTTTATTGTCAAAAATCATATGTACAGGTTGCACACACAAGATTTGAAATTGCAGCGCCCCCTAGGCCCACAGTGAACATAAAACATCTGATAAACAAGACAATAAACACCATGACTAAAACATTACATATACACATTGCAAAAGTACAAAAGGCTTGTATATAATACAAATAAGTAAAAACACACATTGTGTAGCATAATAAAGCTCAAATGTGTCATTTAAGCAGCCGTGTCAGTGTCATTTCAGCAGCAGTGTCAGTGTCATTTAAGCAGTAGTGTCAGTGTCATTTCAGCAGCAGTGTCAGTGTCATTTAAGCAGCAGTGTGATTGGGGGAGGGAGGGCAGGGAGAGAGTTCAGCATCCTGACAGCTTGGTGGATGAAGCTGTCTTTCAGTCTGCTGGTCTTGGCCCTGAGGCTCCTCAGTCTCCTTCCTGATGGTAGCAGACTGAAGAGGCAGTTGGATGGGTGGGTGGGATCACCCAGAGGGCTTTGCGGGTGAGGCGGGTGCGGTAGATGTCCTGCAGGGAGGGGAGAGAGACACCCACGATTCTCTCAGCTGCTCTCACTACTCGGTGTAGCTTTTTCCGGCAGGACATGGTGCAGGTGCCATACCACACAGTGATGCAGCTGGTGAGGATGCTCTCTATGGTGCCTCTGTAGAAGGTGCTCATGATGGAGCTGGGGCTCTGGCTCTCTTCAGCTTGCGGAGGAAGTAGAGTCGCTGTTGGGCTTTACTGGCCAGTGATGCAGTGTGTTCTTTGACCAGGAGAGGTCCTCAGAGATATGCACACCCAGGAACTTGAGTGCTGCTTACTTCCTTCTCCACAGTAGCCCCGGTGATGGTGAGGGGGGCGTGCTGTGTGTGTGCTTTTCCTGGGAAGTCTACGACAATCTCTTTTGTCTTCTTGTTGTTCAGGGAGAGGTTGTTGTTACTGCACCACTTGACCAGGTGGCTCACCTCGCTCCTATAGTGAGTCTCATCGTCTCCGTCTCATTTAGTAAAATCTAAAACTGCTCTGATAATGCATAAAGCAAGGAATAACTTACTACCAAGCAACATTTGAAATATATTCATAGAGAGACAGGGTTATGGACTAAAAGATGAGATAAATTAAAAAAAACAAAAAACAGTAAAAGTAAGAACAACAGTTCGACAAACGAGTATGACTACAAGTGGAGTACATTTTTGCAATGGACTTGGAGATAAAAGGATGAATAACATATAACAGGAACATTTATAGTGTAACTGGTGGTAACTGAACACACACATTCATGGTTTAAACACTGCAATGTGTATTTTGTAATCTGGTTTGATAGTGGTCAGTGCTGTGCTAGTAGTAGTAGTAGTAGTAGTAGTAGAGGCTGTGGATGTTGGGTAGTTGGGGCTAAACAAAATATTTTTTTAAAACACAATGTTTTTATTAGTTAACATGATTTGTGTGTGTTTGCAAAGAACTTAGAGCGCATCAACATTTCTGAGCCAAGCACAGATGAAAATGTCTGGGATAGAGATCGCGTTGGATTCGTGGATGCTCCCTGCTTTGTGGTCTCCTTTACCCTTATTTAACATAACAGCGGTTGGTTTACTGAGGCTGCGGGAAAAGCCTCACTGTTTGTGATGCAAAGGTGTTCCCTTGCAGTATGAGATGGAGCATTGTCATGCATGAAGATGATTTTGCTATGGAAAGCACAGTTCTTTTTGTACTATGAAAGGAAAGTGGTCAGTCAGGAAACTCTGAAACATGACTCCACCACCTCCCCTTGCTGAAGTCACAGCCTTGTTGGGACAAGGTGGTCTTCCACTAAACCATCCACCACTCCATCCGTCTGGACCATGCAGGGTTGCACAGCACTCATCAATGAAGACTGTTTGGAAAATGAGTCTTCATATATTTCTACTGGGCCCACTGGAATCGTTTCTACTTGTGAGCTTTGTTTAAGGAATTTGGCCAAATAAAATGGTTTATGCAGAACTTTCTTTGGAGGATCCTACACCTTGATGTTCGTGGGACTCCAGAGGCACCAGCAGCTACAACAGTTTGCTGCTTTGTAAGGAGGCATTTTAGCAGCTGCTCTCTTAATCCGATGTATTTGTCTGGCAGAAACCTTCCCTCATTGTGCCTTTATCTGCACGAATCTGTGTGTGCTCTGGAATCAGCTACAGATCTCTTAACCCTTTCATGGGATAGTGGTCACTACAGTGGACAGCTATTCAATCAGGGGACGATGCACAGGGGGGTTGCTCAGGTTGCACGGGCAACTGTCCCTGTGCCGATCCTGGACTGACGTTGCCCTTCTGAGTCGAAAAAATAAATAAATGAATAAATAAATAAAATAATAATAATAAATTGTTCAAAAAAAAAAAAAAAAAAAAAAAAAAATTGCCACTCAAAACATTTTTACTCAAATAAAAGCAGCCTCATTCACTTCCATACAGACACTGAGAGTGAAAGTAAAAGGGGGAGTGGGATGTCCGGCAAGCTCAGACCGATTCATGAGTGTGTAACACCTGCTTTGGATACTGAATAAGAATCGCAATTGGTTACTTTTAAGGAATTTATAAGGAATGGAGGAAAAAATCAAAAGAACGGTTCAGGGGACTCTCACGAGGAAGGTGAATGCATGTTAAAATGAAACCGAAAAACAAGGGGTATGTGGTGTTACCCATGTACCAAGTGTTATTGAATGAATATGTACAATATTTACAGAGACAAGTGCAGTTGTAAGTAATTGCAGTTTTTAATGAAACCACAGTAGAAGTTCATTAGCTTTAATCAAGTTCGATAAGTCCCAGGCACAGTAAGAGTTCTTAAAGCTCGTTTCCACTGAGCGTTAGAGTTGAGTTTGGTTTGTAGATAGTTGAGGTTTAAATGTCCATTTTGTTAATCCGTGTATAAGCGATATCCGGGAAACGCTAAGTGTCCAGATTGTCCATTGTCTCACTTAAAGAGACCGAGCCAGAGCGCGTTGGGGGTGGTGGACCAAGCGAAACGAGTTACAAAAAAGGCTACGGAGCCTCCTACTGCACACTGAAGTGTAGGCTGATCCAGGTCAACAGTTGGGCTGCTGGCCCTTTAATTAGTAGCAGCAGGACAACCCAAAAGCAGTCCAAAAACCTGGCCTGTGCAAGAACATGCATGTACAAATAATCTGTGTACACAACAATAGATGCCTAATAAATAAATAAATAGCAATGAGTAATATAAATTGTAAGCAAATTGAATGTACATTATTAATAGAAAAATAATTCTGCAGCATCATTTCCCTAACAATAAAGTGCATAGTACTTAATCACAATTGCATATCATTACCATTAGAGGCAAATAATCATGATTAAAAGGTCAATAAATTGAGTCAGTGTTTGAATGAACTGGATAACACATTAAAACCAAGGCCATTCAATGGAGTAGTGACAGCTAGTGACATTACCACAAAAGACATGTCAATAAAGTGTAAAGTTACTGCTTAAAAACCACACAGCAGAACTTTAGCATTATGCACCTTTAAATACAATTCAGTCGAGTGATTCATTAAATAAATTGGTGCTTATAATCACATGGAAATCACTTCTAAACATAGTAGATGCCAAACCAATGCTTGCGCTCGGCTAGCGCTAGCGCCGGTTAGCATTAGCATCAACACACAAACAACACTCACCGATTCCTAAGTTACTTTCATACATGGATCAGTCAGTGTCTTCGCTTGCAGCGGGAGGCATCTGCAGCTTGCTCGTCCGTCCTACTAGCCACACACCCAACAGCCGAGTGAGTGTCTGGTCTGTATATTGTGAATGGGGGGAGGCAGAAAATCTCGGGACCTAACTCAAATCCCGCGAGACTTCGAAGGTTATTAAAAATGACAGCGTCAGCTCAAAGGTAGAGAGGGAGAACACATAGATTACTTATTAATTAATTTATTATATATATTAATGCACAAATATTTTGTAATTTAAAATATAGACCTGGGTTACAAGTGGCAGCTCACCAGGAGCTCCGTGAGCCCACCTCCGCCACATCTGACTACGACCTCAGATCAGACGCAGACTACCTGAATTTAAGCATATTACTAAGCAGAGGAAAAGAAATCTAACCAGGATTCCCTCAGTAGCGGCGAGCCCAGCGCCGAATCCCCGTCTGAGGGGCGGGCGCGTACAGAAGTGCCGCTTGCTCGGAATTGTCGATCGGGGGCCTGGAGTCCTTCTGATTATATGGGGGGTTGGGTTGCCCTTTCTTCAGGTCAGAGCAACTGCCCCTCAAAATTCCTGTGCACGTCCCTGTATTCAATTGTTGTTTTTTTCCTATATCAATGAGTCTGAATGTCACAGTTGCACATCAGTCACTACAGTGAACACTAATGTGTCATGCAATACTCTGCCACCCACTGGTCAACTGGTCCAACAAAAATCTCTAAAAAAAGATGGCCGACAGAAGAGCAGATGTGCCTTGCAGGGGAGGAATATCTGTCCATTCCTTCTATTCGAGGAGACCTTTGCAGGTAAAAAAAAAAAAAAAAAAGAGGACATCAAGCAACAACTAAGGAGCAATATAATTGTTAAAATATCCAAGTATTGATTTTGTGATTTGAAGAAATTGTGTCCATGTGTCCACTCAGTTCAGTGCTTAGCACTCCAAATAGTGGGGTGGGCCCCCCTGGGGGGGCGTGGCGTGATGCCAGGGGGGGCGCGTATGACCCTGGGGAAACATGTTTTTTTGCTGTACTGTACTAGAACTAAGTGTATCATTGCACATCAACAACAGTAGTTGGCAGTGGAGTTCTGCCACATGCGATTTACGCACAGTCTCACCATTAACAGAACATCCTCTGTCACAGAAAAAAACACGTATATTCCACTGAGTCGTGTCCTTTAGTCCCGGACAGAAAGCTGACGCATCAGTGGCACAAGGAGAGAGCGGGGTTTTTTTCAGGGTGCTTTTAGCTTATTGCAAATGAGGTGGTTTTTAAGTTTCATTTCTGTAAAACGTAAACAAATGTGCGCAAAGCTGCATTAAAAAAAAACACATTAATATTTCTGAGTCCTCAGTGCAGTCTTTGTTGTAAGTTTCTTTCTTTTTTTTTTTGTTTATAATGTTAATAAAAAGGATACAATGGTGTTCTAATAACAATTTTCTAGACAAATAATACTATTTATAGTCGCGCGTTGAGGAAGGGGGGCGTGAAATTTTTTTTCCTTCTTCCTAGGGGGGGCGTCACAGAAAAATAATTGAGAAGCACTGACTCAGTTGGACATCATGCATCACTAGCTATATTTAGATTACAGTTTATAGTTGTTGAAGATTCTCACCCCTACCACCAGGGGGGGGGGGGGGGGGGGGGGGGGGGGGGGGGGCGAGAGAGGGTGCGTAAACGTGCCTCTACACTGTTACAGTTCACCCTTACCACCAGAGGGCGACAGGGTGCGTAAACGTGCTCTCACACTGGTACAGTCTAAAAGCACTTATTGGTTAATATATATAAGTGTTAAAAATAATAAAGGTATACTAAAGGTATATTTTTCTAATG